>VMDO01026432.1:0-26739 GCA_007922755.1 Pedetes capensis | reverse complement strand
CTGCGAATGACCCTATTTCATTTTTCTTGATTGCTGAATAGTATTCCATTGTGTATATATACCATAGTATTTTCATCCATTCTTCTGTTGAAGGGCACTTTGGTTGATTCCATATCTTTGCTATTGTGAAAAGCGCTGCATTGAACATGGAGATGCAGGTGTCTCTGTGGTATGATGACTCATCTCCCTTTGGGTAAATTCCAAATAGTGTTATAGCTGGGTCATATGGTAGATCTATTTTGAGTTTTTTGAGGTACCTCCATATTGATTTCCATAGTGGTTGCACCAATTTACAGCTCCACCAACAATGTAAAAGTGTTCCCTTTTCCCCGCAACCTCGCCAGCATTTGTTGTTGTTTGTTTTATTGATCTTGGCCATTCTTACTGGTGTAAGGTGAAATCTCAGCGTCGTTTTGATTTGCATTTCCCTAATGGCTAGGGATATTGAGCACTTTTTCATGTGTTTCATGCCTTTATGGACCTCTTCATTTGAGAACTGTCTACTCAGTTCCTTTGCCCATTTGTGTATTGACTACCATGTTCGGCTGGACTGGAGAAGCCCAGGCAAGCAAGTGTGGCCCTGGAGCCAGTGGCCTACAGCTGAGTGCACCCTGGTTGTGAGCAGGTTGAACAATAGAATGATCCGGGGCCAGGATGTTGTGGGGCTTACTGGCTGGGAGAGGGGATCCTGAGGGGAAAGAAGGACCACTGAATTTCTGGATCTGTGGTGAAAAGAGTGTTTGAGAAACACTAATTTGCCAGAGGGGTAGGCACTGGCTCCTGCGGGCAGCTGGTTGAATGGGACTACTGTAATCCAGATGGTTTTGCTGAGGAAGTGGGATCGGTGTGGTGGCAGTAACAGGGAACAGCAATCAAGGAGCAGCTGTCTGTGGCTTTTTGAAGGAAAAATGTCAGACTCCGTAACTGGGTGCTAAGGATAAAAGTAATAGATGAGTTAAAAATGACTTACAGAATTTGCACGTGGGCGAGTGGGGTAATCGGGTCCATGGAGGCAGAGGAAGCCTCAAATTGGTATTAGGACAAGAAGAATGGGGGAAGGGTTGGGATTTACTGGCTCATGTTTCTGAAAAGTCTAAGGGTAGATGGGTCACAGGCTCGTTAGAGGACTAAACAATTCCTCAGGACTCTGTACTCTTCATCTGGGGCTGGCACCCCTTGTTGGCTTTTCCTTGCCCTACCAACGGGGACAAGATGGCGGCCAGTGAGCTCCACTCTGGCATCCATCAGTCTTAATGCTGAGAGCAGCAACAACAAATAGGCTCTTTGCCTTCAAGGTCTGATGCCCGAGTGGATCTACGTGGACTGTGTGGCTGCCATTCCTGAACTATCTATTTAGGGAGTTTTGGGGCCACATGGTATTCTCCAAATGGTGAAAATCTTGGACTAAACCTCATGGATTCAAGTTGAGGGAGATGCATTTGCCCAAAAGAAATCAGAGGTCTCAAGAGAAGAGAAGGCAATAGGTAGAAAAATATAAACTAATAACCCTGTGAGAGGAAGCGGGAAAGTTGAGTGGCTTACTGGGGAAAGAACATGGTTTTAGAACCAAATGAAATGGGCATTGGTTATGAAGTCCTCTACATGTGGCCAACACCTGAAGTGATTCGGGAGTGATGGAATTTTGCAGGGCACGTTTCTGTCAGAATTTCTGCTACAGCCCTGGGGAGCAGAACACGGGGATGGCAAGCAGGTCCACATACCGAGGAGAGGCGCCAGCGCTGATGGGGACGGCGGGGAAAGGTGCTCTGTGACCAGTCTTGACGGGCACATCCGGGGAATCCAGATGTGTGGAGGGGAGTTGGGTGAGGGGGTCTGGGCGAGAGTGTGAGCGGGTGGGGTTTTCTCTCTTCTGAGGAATACAGAGTGGGAAAATGCCTTCCTTCCAATCCTCCTCCAGGCTGAGCACTGGGAGGGAGGAAGAGTCCTGGAGGGGAGACACTGTGAGCTTTGGAAAGGCCATCATTTGGGAGCCTCTTGGCGCACTGTGGGCGCGTGTGCCTGGGACAGCACAGTCCTAGGCTGTGGCTGCCGAGGCCTTCCACACTCTCCCTCCTTCTTCTTCTTTCCCTCTTTTTTAGTGAGGACGTGGGGCAGGGCGTGACAGCTCCCTCTGAAGGGTGGAACTGGGCACCCTTCTAGCGCAGGACCTTCTCTCTTGTGCAAACCTTCTTACCCTTCTCTCCATGTCCAGGAGGCCCCCAGGCGGGAGGGAGACACCTCGGCCTTTCAGAGGCTCCAGTGCGCTCTGGCTCCAGCATCTCCTGGTTTTTCTTCTCTGTTGGCCTCTGTCCTTTCCCGTCCAATGCCAATGCCCAGCGGCGCCAAGCTGGCTTGGCTGCCCTCCCCTCCCACCCCACTTTCTTTCCTTTCCTACTTTTTATCAAAAGCTCAAGTGAGGAGAGAAGGCCGGCGTTGCCATGACAGGAGCGTTGTTGGCCATGACAGGAGCGTTGTTGGCCATGACAGGAGCGTTGTTGGCCATGACAGGAGCGTTGTTGGGGCCTTGGTGATGCAAGTGGAGCCTTGGAGAGTCCCGGCCTCAGAGGAACTGGGGGGGGGGAGGGGGGGGAGAGAGAGAGAGAATGAGAGAGGGAGACAGACAGAAAGAATGAGAGAAAGAGAGAATGAAAGAGGATGAGAAAGGGAATGAGAGAGAGAATGAGGGGGAGAGAGAATGAGAGAGAATGAGGGAGGAGAGAAAATGTGAGAGAGAATGAGGTGGGAAGAGAGAATGAGAGAGAGAGAATGAGAGAGAGAGAATGAATGAAAGAGAGAGAGAGAACGAGGGGAGAGAGAGAGAGAATGAGAGAGGGAGACAGACAGAAAGAATGAGAGAAAGAGAGAATGAAAGAGGATGAGAAAGGGAATGAGAGAGAGAGAATGAGGGGGAGAGAGAAAGAGAGAGAGAATGAGGGAGGAGAGAAAATGTGAGAGAGAATGAGGTGGGAAGAGAGAATGAGAGAGAATGAGGGGGGAGAGAGAGAATGAAAGAGAGAGAATGAGAGAGAGAGAATGAATGAAAGAGAGAGAGAACGAGGGGAGAGAGAGAGAGAGAGAGAGAGAGAGAGAGAGAGAATACGAATTTCCTGGCCACCTACAGGAGCATCAGTTGAAAGTGGGCAGCTGGGAAGGGCGCTCTTCATCTTTTGTGGGAGTCGGGAGCAATGGTTCTGGAGATCAGCTTACTTGCAGCTGTCCTTACCCATGTGTGCAAGAAACAGGGAGAGAGAAAGAGGAGAGAAGGAGAGGGAGGAAGAGGGGGAAAGAGATCGAGAGGGAGAGAGAGTGAGAGAGACAGAGAGAGAGAGGGAGAGAGAGAGAGAGAGAGAGAGAGAGAGAGAGAGAGAGAGAGACTGAAGGAGGGAGAGAGATGCCCAGGAGGAGCGAGCAGGGCCTCAGCCTGGCCAGGAAAGGCAAAGGCAGGGCGAAGGCCGAAATGCCCTGGCGGTGACATCACTGCCTTTCCCACAGGGCCACTGACAGGCGGGCATCCTGGCCAGGCCCTGCCCTGAATGCCTTTTTGTTGGGAGACACTGGAGGTCTCTGAAGGCTGCACAAAGGCTGACTCACGCGCTGCCACTGCCAGGAAGTCTGAGGTGCTCTGCGCTGACAATGGTGAACTCTGTTCCCCCCACCCCCACCCCGCACTGGGGTTCCAGCTGGAGACCCCTAGTCCTCCTAACCCTTTACTCGCACTCCCTCCGGGGTTACGGAAATCTTCTCTCTGTCTTTGCTCACCAAGACCCAGGCGCAGCCGCTAGCGAGGGCTGAGGGTGGAGGGGGTGGGTGGGTTAAGGGCCTGGAGGGGGAGATGGTGGAGAGACGAGGGGAACAGAAAATGGCCTTCCTGGTAACCCGATGGGTTTGCTTGGCCACAGGACTCTCAGCTGCCCTGGAAGAGAAGAGGGAAGTTTCTCTTGGGCTGTGATTCCCTGAAGCAGAAAGCTGACTGCAGGAACTTCCCCATTGTAAGCCCTGCTTCTCTTTATGCAGTGGGAAGATCAGCAGCCCACGTGTCCATTGCTGGCATTAGCCTGCAGCCCGCGGCTTTCTGTTCCTCTTCGCGTCTGTACGCAAAGGCCTGCTCCTGGTTCAGCAGCTTCCTGTCCCAGATATGCAATACTTTCTTTAAAAGACAGTTCTCAGCTAGCTCCATGCCTTGTATGTTCTGTCAATGTGCCCCACGAAGTGCCAGCAAGGAGGGTCAAGGCCACTAACGCCCTCCCCCTAGTGAGTGCAGAAAGTCTAGAGACTGGTTGTGGTGATGATGGTTTAAAGAACTTCCTGTGAACCGGGTGTGGTGGCTCACGCCTTGTAATCCCTGTGGCTCAGGAGGTGGAGGCAGGAGGATGGCAAGTTCGAGACCTGAGGCAGTCTGCGTAACTTAGCGAGACCTTGTCTCAAAAAGTAAAAAAAATGGGCTAGGGTGCAGCTCAGTGGTCCAGCACTTGCAAAGCATGCAGGTGCAAGGCCCTGGGTTCAACCCCCAGTACCGCAAAAAAAAAAAAAAAAAAAAAAAAAGAGAGAGAAAAAAGGACTTCCTGTGAGGCCAGCGTGTTCCTGTTCAGCGTCTCAGTGACTGTTCATGGCAACCCCCAGTCATGAGACGCTTCTTCCATGTTGAACGTGGCCCAGTCAGTGCTTACAAGTCCGCCATACCTCTACAGCAGAGCTCCATTTCTCTGGTTACCAAAATCTCAGGTTGGTGCCTCATGATCTTAGCTTCCGGTGAGAGTAAAGATAATGGGGGGACAGTACCCCTTTCCAGGAGAACTCACCAAGGAGATCCAGCTGGGGGTTACACAGCTCAGCGTCCTACAAGACAGAGGAGATCACAAACTACAAACAAACCTGCCTGTGAGCAAAGAAATAGACCGAATTTCCACAGCGCTCCCTCCACCCATCCCTGTAAGGTCCCGGGTGAGAGGTGTGGGGGGAAGGTTTACGGGAGTCCATGAAGAAGGCAGAGGGTGGGGATGACATAGATGAGGCAAAGAAGATATCATCTCAGAGAGGCATTTGGTTCTAAGTGCTAAATCCTGGGGGCAGCTCAGAGCCTGGGGCTTGGCTCATGGACAAGCTTGGAGGAGCAGCCACTGAGATGCGCTACTTCTGGAGGATAGTAGTATAGATAAAGAAAGGGCAGCACCCATGGTGGGTGCCAAACAGGGGAAAGGAGGAGGCAAGAGGGGCGGAGGTCCCAGCAGAGATGAAAGCAGAGCGGACATACAGAGCCATCCTTTGCCCTCCATGGCTGTCACCATCTCCGCCAAGAGGACAGATGGACGAATAAATGCATTACAAGGTAGATGGTCTGCCCAGGGGTGAACAGCAGTCGAAATCGCAGATCAAAGTCATGTGGAGCCATTGTAAGAAAAAGAAAAAAGCATGCATCAACACACAGAACCTGATGAAAAACGATGGACATTTAACATGACAAGTGAACCTAAGTTAAAGATTCAAACAAGCATTTGAAGATAAGAGGAAAATAGCTTAGGACAAAAATTTAAAAATTATAGGCATAAGCCTATAAAACCAGTAATGGGGAGGCTGAGGCAGGAGGACTGTGAGTTCGAGGCCATCCCAGGCTCCATAGTGAGACCCTGTCTCAACAACAACAAAACCAAAACCAAAAGTAAAACAAACAGAAGTGGGAAACACAACCAAAATAAATAAAATAATGAAATCCAAAAAAAGATAGAAGAAAATGATACAATGATACAGAAAAATGGTAGGGTGCATTAATAAATAAAAAGCTTCTAAAGTCATAGTATAAAACCCATTAGCTCAAGCAAGGAAAATATGAGCAAAATTTTGCAAAATAAAATATGGCAAGGAGTAAATGACTATAGAGAGAAAATGAAGAAAATCGTCCTAGAAAACTACTAGTACATATGCAAATAAATTTATAAAGCATGTGAGGTAAGTAATTTCCTAGCAAAATATAGTTTACCAGAATTGGCCCTAGTAGAAATAGGCAGCTTAAACAATTTCCATAAAAGAAATAGAAATATTATTAGGTACCACTCCTCACAAAAGCACCAAAGAAACAGTTTGAGAAGGGATGCTGTACACTTTTGAAGAACAAATACTCCCCCAATACTAGGTAAATTATTTCAGAACATCAAAAATGAAGAAAACTTCCAATTTTTTAAAGAATGGGTAACAGTGATACATAGACTTAATAAAGATAGCACAGCAAGAAAAATTAGAGACCTATTTCACTTATTAATAGAGATAGAAAAATCCAAGCTAATTCACTATGAACATTTGTGATTTTAGACCAGAATTTAAGTACCGTTCAGTGTTAGGAAATCTTATTAATATATTTCATCATAGAATTAGATCAAAGGAAAAAAACCATACAACTGTTTCCAAAGATAGAGAAGATAGCCATCAATAAAATCCAACTCCATTTTTTATAAATTCTCATGAATAAATACAAATGTAAGTACAAATATTTAATATAATAAAATACATTATGAAGAAATAATAATTGAGAAATTATTAATAAAATCCTGGACTTCTGGACATTAGAATATCTAGAGATATTAGAACATTGTAGAATTATTCTTAATTGGGAAACACTAAAGCTATGCCTATTAAGGTCAGCTATGCCTATTAAGCTATGCCTATTAAGTATTTCCACTATCTTCCCTACTATTTAACATTGTTCTAGAAGTATTAACCAATGCAATTGGATTAGAGAAAAGAATTGAAAAGGACTGGAGAAAAAAATAGAATTTTCTCAGCTGGGATGAGAGTATACCAGGAAAATTAATAATAAAACTCATTTAATTGAAAAAATTAATCAATTAACAGGATATAAAATTAACATGCAAAAATCAATACCCTTTATATTCACAAATAACCAATTAGAAGATATACCAATTGAGAAAATTCCAATCACAGTAGCAATAAAAGCTAAAATATATAGGCATAATCTCAAAAGATTTTCTTAAAACCTATTTCAACAAAGCCATACAATACCCAAGAGATGCCCAATAAAGGATGAAAATGTTCCAACATCATCAACATGACAACTTCCACCAAGTTCATTTCAGTTCACACACACACAGACGCGCACACAAGCATGGAGCTATACAAGTGGCCATTAAGGTTCAAAGGGAAATACCGGAAAGAAAGAGGTAAGATACACTAAAATATACTATAAAGCTTCTATCATTGGAAAATAAAAAGTGTGTGTGTGGGGGAAACGAAGTTATGGGAGACAAATGGAATGGAACAGATGGTCCTGAAAGAGACCTTTATGTGTGATTGGGTGATATATGGAGGTGATGTACCACAGCACTTGGGAAAAGTGGTCGTTACATCTCTCTATGCCTGCAGCGGTACCACTGTGGCGTCCAATCCCTTCAGATCTCGGAAGCTAAGCAGGGTCGGGCCTGGTTAGTACTTGGATGGGAGACTGACTGCCTGGGAACACCAGGGTGCTGTAGGCTTGGGAGATGGACCTGGTAACCCACTCCTCCCCAAAAAACAATCAGCCATTGAAAACCCTATGCATAGCAGAGAAGCACTGACAGTAGTGTTTCTTCTGTCGTATACAGGGTCGCTATGAGTCGGACACTGACTGGATGGCACCTAACAATACAACATGGCTCTCTACAGAGGAGAAGAAAGCTCTCAAGAATTAAAAGTTTGCTTTGAGGATAACTGGGAATTGACCAAGAAGTGTCTCGGTTAAATCAACCTCAGAAGTCATTTTAAAATAAATGATACTAGAGTAACTGGCTGTCCATTTGGAAAAAGAAAAATTTAGATCCTTTCCCATCTTGAAGGGATTTCTGAAAATAATTAGAAATCCAGATGTGATAAATGAAAAGTCTGATCCTTGAATTGTTGTTGTTAGGTGACAATCAACTCCCGCAGCAATCCCGAAACAGTCAGCCATTGAAAACCCTCTGAGGGTCACTATGAGTCGGATGTGACTCAACAGCACCTAACAACAACAACAACATAGACCTCTCTGCTTCTGCCATAGAAATACATATTGTTGTTATAAATACATGGGACTATCAATTTTACTGACTGATTCACTTGTAAGTTGAGTCTTGGTCGATATATTTTTCAGAATCTTGGAATTCTGGAGGTGAAATTTCTCAATCTCTTTTCTAAAAGGTTGGAAAGGATTACCTGTTTCTGAAAAGTTAGCATAAAGCAATGCTTCATGTCTCCATCTACTTAGAATGTCACTGGAGTATAAGCAAAAGGCCACCCACTGTCTTTTTTTCAGTGGCAAACTTCTTCCTAGACAGTACGACATCTTCACTCCTGGTATACGACTGTCGCTCTCTACAGAAGCTGTTGAGAACTAAAACCATGTATTTGGGAGATAGACTTTGAGGATGACTGCGAATTGACCAAGAAGCCTCTCTCTTAAAGCAACTACAGAAATCCATGTGCATGAGAAACTATGCACATGCAATTCTCCAGGCTCTGCATGGAGTGTTAGCAGACTGTCACTGTTTGCATTTACAGAGGAGATGTGCCTTCCTATGCCTTTAGCATGAAGGCAATTTCTGTATAAGAGAAGACGAATGGGCTGGGCACAGTGGCGCACGCCTGTAATCCCAGTGGCTCCGGAGGCGGAGGCAGGAGGATCGCAAGTTCAAGACCAGAGGCAGTCTGTGTAATTTAGCGAGACCCTGTCTCAAAAAGTGAAATAAATAAATAAATAAATAAATAAAAGGGCTGGGGGCGCAGCTCAGTGGTCTAGCACTTGCAAAGCATGCAGGTGCGAGGCCCTGGATTCAACCCCCAGTACCACAAAAAGAGAGAGAGAGAGAGAGAGAGAGAGACTAATGAACAATGGCCAAACTCCTTTCCATCTGGCCCTCCCCAAAGACCTCAGAAGGCCTGCCCTAGGCCATCATGTTTTAAAGCCGTAGCTGGTTGTTGTTGTTGTTAGATGCCGTTGAGTCGTTATCCGACTCATAGCGACCCTCATAGGGTTTTCAATGGCTGTTTCGGGATTGCCTTGGGAGTGGGTTGCCAGGTCCTTCTCCCATTTTTGCGGTGCTGAGAATCGAACTTGGGACCTCAGAGACTGCAGCCCAGTGCTCTACCAACTGAGCTAAATCCCAGCCCAAAATCTGTTGTTGTTGTTAGGTGCCGTCCAGTCGGTATCCGACTCATAGCAACCCTCATAGGGTTTTCAATGGCTGCGTGTTTCAGGATTGCCTTGGGAGTAGATTGCCAGGCCCTTCTCCCGTTTTTGCGGTGCTGGGAATTGAACTTGGGACCTTAGAGACTGCAGCGCAGTGCTCTACCAACTGAGCTAAATCCCAGCCCCTATAGCTGGTATGAGTGTAAAAAGGACATAGGGTGTTCATGGCAGGTCGTCAGTGACATAGAATGAACGCAGGTGGCTTCAGCTCTTTCCAAAGCTCCATCAAATGCTCACTCTGTCTCAATTCACCTTTCGCGCAGAAACTCTGTTCCTAAATTTGACACTCACTACAGAGCAATCTAAATAATTTTTACTTTTGAAACCCTAGCCATGGCTGGGCTCCACGGTACACACTTGTAATCCTGGCTACACAGAAGGCAGGCGCAGGAGGATTGCAAGTTAGGACCCAAGGGCCAGCCTGCCCAACTTCACGAGACCCTGCCTTAAGAGAAAAATAATAAGAATAAAATAAAATAGCCATTGGCTGCAGCTCAGTGCTAGAGCACTGGCGTAGCATATGTGGGGCCCTGGGTTTAACCCCTCAGGATTGGAATAAAAAGATATAAAGAAACTCTAGCCACACACAGACAATAACTTATATAAAGTTTTACTCAATGCATGCACTTGATTACAGCAATACATATAACACAATCCCCCAGTATATGCCCAAATATTTGTTGTTATTTATTTATTTACTTATTTATTTTGCAGTACTGGGGGTTGAACCCAGGGTCTCGTGCTTGCATGCTTTGCAAGTGCTATACCACTGAGCTGTGCACCCAGCACCCCCCCTTTTTTTTTCACTTTTTTGAGACAGGGTCTCACTAAATTACATAGACTACCTCTGGTTTCGAACTTGAGATCCTCCTGCCTCCTCCTCTTAAGCCACTGGAATTACCGGTGTGCACCACTGGGCCGCCTGTTACTTCTTTTAATTTGATGCTGATCATCACATTTGACCTGCTGAAAACCATATGAATGGACACATTTATGTTTACTTCCTTAATGGTAAGGGAAAAAGATCTTTAGAATACAATAGGGAAAAAATGAATTCATAATCTCTGTTAAGAAACATATCTTGCCTGGTATTTCTTATGACAGGTCTTGTTCAAAGAAGAAAAAAACACACTAAAATAAAATACATCAATTTATGCCCAAAAGATGATTTCATATGAGTTCATGTCTTGCCATTTTACCTTTCTCTTTTCCGTGGATGTCCCAGAGCTTTGCCTCCTGTTTTCAATGTTCCTTTATGCTTCCTTTCTCTGTCTGCTTTTAAAGGGTCTGTATCTTTCTAGTTTTCTTGATTTTTTAAGAACTTGGCAGATTTTTCTTTTTGTTATCTTTCTGCCTTTGAACCTAGTCAAAGAAACTGAGTTCTTGATCATATCTATGCTAATCACAAACAAGTAGAACATATTCAATTCTGCCTTCTTTCAGAAGAAAATCTTTCTCCAGAGTTAGGTAGTATGAAACTGCGAAATTAGCAGCCAAGGAATACACATCCATCCACACAGATGATAATGGGCTTTTATAATGAAATAGTCAACAGATATCCCTGAAGAAAGAAGAACAGAACTGGGCCAGACACTGAGGAGTCATAAGCTGGAAATGGAGGTTTATGAAGAGGGCCACAGAAGAGGGTAAGTACGAAATGAAGAAACAGAGCAAAAGCACATATTATTCCAATTGATGGAAATTTACATAAGTGGGGACTCAAAATAGTTGCTATTTTATGACCATGCAGTACTCAGGGTGAATTCAGAGCCATGGGGGAGTTTTAGCACCTCAAGAAATATGTCCCAGTCTGTTCTGAAAGGGGCACTGTCAATGCACAAGACTGAACTCAAGTGGACATAGGATCTGAGGGTGCAGGACAGTGTGTCCCCATTGTGCGTGAAGCTGGAGGCGGGACGGTGTGATCTGATCTTCGCCCTGTGTGTCCAGCCATCAGATGAGATACTTAGCAGACATCTCTTGGTGCCTGTGATGAGCTGGGTACTTCCTAGTGGCAGGTTCAGGAAAGGGGCAGGTGAAAGAGACTTAGAAAGGAAGAGGCAGTGTGTGGCTATGGGATGGAGGGAGGAGGCAGGCCTAAGGATGACTCTGGCTCCCCACCTACATAAAAAGGTGCATGGAAGCTGGGTCTGGAGAGGAACGCCTGTAATCTCAGAACTCAGGAGGCTGAGGCAAGAGGACTGTGAGTTTAGGACTAGCCTGGACTCTATAGCAAGACCCTGTTTCAAAGCACCAAAGAAGAAAGAAGAAAAGAAAGAAAGGAAGAAGAAAGAAAAAGAAAAAGAGGTACATGGGGATATCCTGACATGGTCAACACGTGAGTGGTTCCAAGCTGGATGCTGGTGAGAGGTCTGCGTGGAGAATTATGTGGGCATTTGGATGCACAGAGCTGCAGCTCCACACAGAAAAACAGCAGTCATGAGCAAGCGCACACATCTCCAAAAGAGAGACAAGAGACGGCTCAGGTGAAAGACTGCAGTAGCTTCCCCAAAAGATGCTATCTGAGCAATGGAGGAAATGCTTTGGATACAGTCAGGTCCACAATCATGAGAAGAATCTGGGGGAGCCTGGTGTTCAGCAGGACCAGGGAAGAAAGCATCCAGGAGTGAGGGAACGGGTCACTGCAGTGTGTGTTTGGGGTCCAGTGGGTCTAGGCCTGGAAGGATCTCTGGATGGACTTGGCTGTCCTTGGGGATCTCATCTTATAGGTAGAGCCTGCAGGCTGGGGCTGGGAAGGAAGTGTTGAGGCTCTGTAATAACCAGACCCAGAGAAGTGTGGCTGAGGAAGACAGCCAAGCAATGTCATGTCAATTAATATGCAATGAAGGTTGTGGGGCACGTACCTTCTGGTCTGGCCCAGATGATTGGACAGGCAATGCCGCCACGCACACAGATACTAAACACAATTCACTTGGGACCCTTGGGTGAGAGGCACGGGCTCCTGTGGCCCTTGGGAACATGGGCGGAGACAGGAGAAAGGAAAAGCCTCTGGCACTTTTGCCTTGCAGGGACAAACACAGCTCTTTATTTCTCTGCCACTATCAGGACAGAGAGAAACCCAAAGTGTACAGCTTTAAGTACTAGCAGCTCTTATACTGCCTCAAGGGCAGATGCTTCCATGTTAGTGGTCTTGGTGGTCATGAGGAGACAGTTTTTGCTTTGTCGATGGTCCTGGAGACACACACACATACACACACACACACACACACACACACACACACACACACACAGAAAGAGAGAGAGAGAGAGAGGGACAGAGAGAGAGAGAGAGGGAGAGAGAGACAGAGAGAGAAAAAGCGAGCTGCTGCAGTGCAGTTCCTTATATAGCTCACCCCAAATGGCCTGAGCCAATCAGCTTTGGGTCCAATTGTCCAATCAGGTTTGGGGGATTTATGAAGGGTTTTGTACAAACATCCAATCAAGTTACTTTCATTTTCCCTAGATTTCTAATTTACAAGCCAGATCTTCAAAAGCCATTTTTCCAGTTTTGGGGTTTTTGTCAATTTCCTCCCAATTTCTCCCTCCAGAAGGCAGGCTGGGTTTTTGGTCCTTACTGTAGCTTTGACATTGGTTATACTTTTTTTTTTTTCCCGGTACTGGGGGTTGAACCTAGGGCCTCGAGCTTGCATGCTTTGCAAGTGCTAGACCACTGAGCTGCACCTTTAGCCCATTTTTTTACTTTTTGAGACAGGGTCTTGCTAAGTTACGCAGACTGCCTCTGGTCTCTAGTTTGCGACCCTCCTGCCTCCGCCTCCCGAGCCACTGGGATTACAGGCATGTGCCACTGTGCCTGGCAACTTTGGTTATAAATTTTAAAGAGGATCTGACTCTCTGTCCTGGATGGTAGACGCTGGAAGAGCAAGGGACCTTTTGTTTCCTATATCAGCATATCCTCACCAACCACAGTGATGGCACCAGGTGGGTGGTCAGTATGCATTTGGTGAATGCACAGGGACAGAAATGAGCAAAGAAAAGGCTGAGTGACTGTGCAGGAGAAAGGGGATCATTGATAAGCTAGTGTTTCTTTGACTGTCTTTTCCACTCTATTTGTTCCCTTTGGCCCACAGGAGAGGCATAGCTAGTAATCTGAACAAGGACAACCTGAGGGCCAAGTCCATTACTCATTAGCCAGAACTCACAAGGCTGCTCTGCAATAACTGGAACTCCCCATGCACCTGCTGAAACAGGGCCTGCAAGCTGGATCTTTCTTACCTTCCTGTTTAGATCTTTCCCTCTTCCACATCCTTTATAAACTTGCATTCTCCCCTTTCAGTGCATAATATCCTAGAGGATTCTGCTCACCTCTGGTTGGTTGGTTGGTTGGTTTGTGTATTTCCTCTAATCAAACTCATGTTTTCTCACCCAGTGACTTCATTAAAAGAGGAAAATCCCCCTGCACAGCCCTCTGGAAGTCTAGGTCGAGTGGTGGGGGGCTGACTAGCCCTGACTCTGGCTGCAGAGCTCTCTGTGTTTGCTGCAAGCCGGCCTCTCTCTCCGGGTGGAGTGGAACAGCTCTGCAGCATTCACAACACAATTCCTGTAATATTCAGCCATTCACATATTTGCAGGGTCCCTGCTGATCGGTGGAAAGGGAAACTCCGCGCAGACATCCATTTCCTCTCCACTTCTAAGCCCCACTCTGGGCTCCTTGCTGGGTCTGCAGGTTCTGCCCTTTCAACTCTGGGAATCTCCTCCTCACAGGCTTCCTAGACCCCTGCCTGCTTCCTGCTGAGCCAGCAGGAAGCACCACAAAGGAGCTGGCCTTGGACTGGGTCAGGGCAGCGACTTCCCTGCACAACACGGAAATGCTGTTAAACAGAGCAGTTGGAAATTGAACAAAGGAAACGAGCCTTAGCACAATAATCGTTGAGCGTGTGCATGTGCACACACACACACACACACACACACGCTCGCAAAACAGACGCAGGGGACTTTGGGGTTTCAAACACACACGACTTTAATAAAATGACCAAAAAAATACAACAAGGACCACTTGGACTAATGTGAGTACTACTTTTCCTGGGGTGATCCTGGAATCAGAACTCCAGGGAGGTGAGAATGCATGTCTGCCCCACAAAGCCATAGCATGACGTAGGCATTCAGCCTGCCTATGAGTCCCGCTGGAGCTGGGGGTTAGCTCAGTTGGTAGAGCGCTGCTCTGTGCACTTTGAGGCTCTGGGTTCGATCCCCAGCACTGCAAAAATGGGAGAAAGATCTGGCAGCTCACTCCTGAAACAATCCTGAAATAATCAGCCATTGGAAGCCCTATGAACAGCAAAGAAGCCCTGACATAGTGCCAGTGATGGCACAGTGTGGGAGAGTGTTTTGTTTAGTTATACGCAGGATTGCCATGAGTCAGAGCTGACTCGATGGCATCTAACAACAGCAACAGCATGAGTCACGCTACTATAATCAGCGGAATGACTCTGGACAAGTTATTTAAACGTTCTGATTTGCAGAAGCCTCGTGTATTTAGTGGAGAGATCTTCATGGTTATTGAAGGGCTTAAGTGAAATAATGCATATTAAAAGCTTAGCTCAGTGGCTGGCACATGGCAAAATGCACATCATCCAAAACAGCAATTATTAATCACCCTCCCTGACTATAAGAAATAAAGATGCTTTAAGACTGTACAAGATTCATCCTGAGTATTTAAAGGGCTATACTATTTGAGGCAACCCTCTGGAGAGAACCATAGAGAACAGAATCCTTGTTCCTTGTAGGGCTATCGATCTGTGCCATCCACTGGGGAGTGAGACGGATCCTATCAATAACATTCGATTCAGCTCGGCATATTTTTAGTGCCTTCAGTGTAGAGAAAGGACGCCGTTCTGACAGAAGCAAGGTAAAGGTTTTCTCTTTCTCCATTTATCCACCTATAAGAAACTTCAGATCATTTTTCTCCAATGGAAACATGGCGACTCTGAGTTACATTTTCAACTCCATTCTCTGGCATTGTGCAGTCTCAATGCTCCCCAAACAGATAAAAAAGAAGGCGAACGGCTTAGAACGGGGAGCAATGCTGTGTGTTGCCTAATATCTGTGACAACGACAACACTGATCCTGAGTTCAAACCCCAGGGAATGTGCGTGAGCTGACTTGGGACAGGTGACTGTGAGCTCGTGGGGCCCATAGGGAGCTACGGCAGACGTAGGAATGAGCTCTGCATGACAAGACTTGCGGCCACAGACCTTCTCTTCAGCTGTGTGCACACTCAAAAATTCCAGGAGCAAGGACAGCGGACGGTGGACAGGAGCCTCAGAGTCGCCATGGAGTGGGAATGATAAAACACGCATACCGAGTAAAAATCACTCTCCGCTGGCCGGTGCGCTCCTGTGCACCCGAGGGCCCTTGGTCGACATTTAATGCTAAGTAATGGTAATCACAGGAGAAGGACCTGACAACCCACTCCCAAGGCAATCCCGAAACAGTCAGCCATTGAAAACCCTATGAGGGTCGCTATGAGTCGGATACCGACTCGACGGCACCTAACAACAACAACAATGGTAATCACGAATGGAAGCTGTGACATTTCCCCATCAGTTGTATTTTGTTCTCCCTCTTTCCCTCCCTTTCCCTGCCTCCATTTTTAAAGCTGTAAACACCAGAGTGACATAAAGAGCCAGCTGTTGGCTCCTGGGGTCATCCTCTAATCAGAACTCCAGGGAGGTGAGAATGCATGTCTGCCCCATAAGGCCAGCTTCCAGGGGCTGCCAGAAGCCCCATTCAAATGCATGCGAGGGTGAAAGGAAAGAGGGGTATCTCCCAGAATCACCCCAGAACCTGCAGGAAAGCTAGGGAGCAAATGGGAGATGGTAGGAGAGGCGGAGAGGAGCAGGGACAAAACAATAGGAGTGAAAGGGCTGAGGGCAGGGGCTCGGGGATGGTGGGGCGCCCTGGGCTGCAGGGCAGGGGCAGGGGAAGTCTAGGAATGCAGGAGGCTGAGCAGGCCCACCATGGGATCCTGGCTTTCATGCACTCACAGCGCATCTCCTAGGTCCTTGGCAGCGTGGAACTTAATTTGAAATCCCTGCACTTCATTTGTCTCTCTACGGTAAATAATTAGTTCTACCAGGCTGCCCTGTTGCTTTGAGATAACTTGTGAGAATTTCAAGTAAGGGGATCAATGTTGAGAGGAAATCAAATTTGGGCAACCTGGCTAATCTTATTTTAGAGCGTGTGTGGGTGATTTGAACACAGGACATTATTTATGTGACTTTGAGACTTCCTGTTGTTCTGTTCTTCAGTTGACTATCTAAGCATGCTGAGTAGATAATTCTAACCTGCTCATGTTTCTCTGCATAGATTTAATTTTGCAGATTCGATTCACTTGCATGCCTCCATAATCTACAAATTCCGTTGCACACTATGCAGTATCCAAAAAGTAAGCCCAGCAAACTCTGCCAAGAGAATGAGACTGTCAATCAACAAGCCCTCTCTTCATGCAGATGCTGTCCTTTTCTTCTGATGGTTCCCCAGTGTAGACCCTCTTTACCTCGTGCGGGACCACCACGGACTGTGGCAGCTTCCTCTTCTTCTACCTTGTCCTTCTGCCCCCTGGTCTCCACAGGAGCTACAATGGGCTTCTAAAAATGTGACAGAAGCCTAGCAATGGGGGAGATTGAGACAGGAGGATCACAAATTCAAGGCCAGAGGCAGCCTGTGTAACTTAGTGAGACCCTGTCTCAAGATAAAACAAAAAAAATTTTCAGTGGGCAGGGTCCTGAGTTCAACCCCTCAGTACCACAAAATGAATAATAAATCAATAAGTAAATTATAAATAGAAATGTGACAAAGGTTGGTGTTCCCTTTCTTTAGCCCCTCGAGTGAGAAGGAAGCTATGGATTAGAGACTAAAGCAAAGTATCAGCAAGATACAATGTGTAAAGCTCACTTGGATCCTGATTGGATCAAACTAGAGTAAAAAGTATGTGTGCATAGCCAGCTTTCAAACACTGACATCACATTTGGTCATGTTAATTTGGTGCTCTTAAGGAATTCTTTTTTTTTTTTTCTGGAAACAATTTTTTATTGGAAATTTTTAATGTACACCTTAATGTGATTCATTCTGACATGCTTTTCATTGTGACATTTCCATATACACATTTTGTTGTACATTATTCATATAGGTTCCCCCTTACCCTCTTGTACGCTTCCCTCCCATTCTACCTCCCCATCAAAGACTTCTCTACCATTTACTTATCTTTTTATGGTAATATTTTCCTAAATATCCTTGGGTTCCATTTCTGTTTAAGATAGAAACTTGTTCTGTAGTGAACATTCTTTTGACCTTGTCAGAACTATGACATGCATTTTCTAGACCATCTATAATAATACCATTCTTAGCTTTTATTATTATTATTATTTCTTGAATGTTCAGTTATGCTACACTGAATTACTTGCGGATGAAAGCAACGGGATAAGGAGCTTGCATTAAAATCCAGTGGGCTGGGGGAACTGGTGGCTGAAGCATGGCTGGAGCAAGGCTGCCTGTGTGCTGTAGATTGTTGGAGCTGGGCTATGCCTGCCCGAGATACATGATGCTCTTCTCTACACGTTTAACACCCACCATATTCCTAACACAAGAAGTAAACAGATAAACAAAGCCCCCCATTGGCTTACCACAGACTTCTGATAAGATCCGCGGCTCCTCTAAACTCATCTCCAGCTCTCCCTGTGTCCCATGCCGCCATATTGTCTTTTTGGTTTCTTCCAGCACCGGCAGCTCTTTCTTGGCTTTGAGGGCCTTTGGGATTGCTCTTCCCTCAGCCTAGAACATGGATTCTTCAGTGGGTCACCTGGCTGAATCTGTCACATCACTGAGATTTCCTCTCAATGCCACCTCCAGAGAGGCTCCTGGACACGCTCACCTCCCGTTACCTTGCTTCAGCTCCCTTGTGTGTGCCTGTCGGTGGCCATCTTCCTGCAGCAGGTGACAGCTCCGGGAACGCTGGGGCCTGCTCTGACGTTCACTTCCCCATCCAGGGCTGAGAGTAGAGCAAAGAGCCTGTCTGTTGGAGGGAAATAAATGTTAAATTCCCCACAACAAAGAAAAATCCGATCCTACGTGCGGTCCTTCCTTACTTCAAAATTATATTGATGGGGCAAAAAGAAATGGCCAATTATTTTCTTATTCTCTATCCTTCTCCTTCTGTCTCTCTCGCAAAGTGCAATGGGAAAAATAAGAGAAGAGTAAATGTGCATTGGGCTGGGATTTAGCTCAGTTGGTAGAGTGCTGCGCTGTAGTCTCTGAGGTCCTGAGCTCAATTTCCAGCACCACGAAAATGGGAGAAGGACTTGGCAATGCACTCCCAAGGCAATCCCGAAACAGTCAGCCATTGAAAACCCTATGAGGGTCAACTATGATCGGATATCGACTCAACGGCACCTAACAACAACAACAAAATGTGCATTTCTTCCCCTGAGGACAGACTCCTGTTAGCGGTAATACTGTAGAAAATAGAGGAGCGGAGAGAACACACGGAAACCCACCCTCCACATTTCTGCTTTTCTTTGGTTCTTCGTACAAGGAGCAAGTACTACCACGAGTTAAAAACTCCAACGTGGTTGCCAGGGCACTGACAATTTGTCAGGGCACACCCCTTACATTATGAACATAGCCTTTCTGTGCTTCCAACATCAATAGCACATCGCTGTTTGTCTCTGTTCTCTCAACTCCAGAATCCCTTGCTCCCGCCAAAGCCTTCTGCCTGCTCCCCAGGTGGGTTCTTTGTGTTAACACAAAGTCCTATCAAAGCAGTTGCCTTCGCTCATCTCCCAAATACAATTCACAATACAACATGGATGTGACCACAGCATCATGGCTTGTCAGCCAGACGTGTGGGACACGTTTTGCCTGAGGGGACCGAGCCGTGGAAGCCAGGGGGTTAAACTCATTTCCAATTTGCCCACAGATGGATGAGCCCAGTTTTTCTTTATCTGAGAAGCCTACATCCATAGGACCGCAATAACAAATATTCAGGAAGCTGCATTCACTGTGAAATTCAACAAAGGGAATTAGCCACAGTACGTGAGCAGTGACTTCAAATAGCAGAAGTGACAAAGCGGACTGGGGCTGATAAAAGAAAACCGGTAATTACAATATTAGTGCCCTTTCCACACCAAGTTTCTAAACTGCATTCAAAGGTGGCTCACAATGCCACCCTTCCTTTCTCTCGTCCAAATAGAGCAAAATAAAATATAACGGAGACACATTGCTTGTCCAGATCATTTGTACAAAACAACAAAATCAGTGCAAATGACTCTTATACATAATGCAATTTCTAATTGCAAAAACATAATTTAAAGATGTTTTTCAAGAAATCGTACACTATCTTTATAGAGATTATTTTACCATGCCAGCCCCGGGGGAGGAAGAGTAACAAATTCCATTTTTCTCAGGCATCATCCAAGAGGAATGGGCTATCACTTTTCTCTTTAATATTTAATCTCAACTTTATTAATTTTTTTTTTTAGAAATGAAAAGATTCTGCATCAGTTTATGCCCACCTCCAGGACTGCTGGAAAGCCCCTGTGATGTAAGGCCCACATCAAGGGCTGGATTATCTGGAGGCTACTTTACTATCGTTTTGTTGTTGTTGTTAGGTGCCGTCGAGTCGGTATCTGACTCATAGCGACCCTTATAGGGTTTTCAATGGCTGAGTGCTTCGGGATTGTCTTGGGAGTGGATTGCCAGGTCCTTCTCCCATTTTTTGCCGTGCTGGGAATTGAACTCCGGGCCTCAGAGACTGCAGTGCAGCGCTCTACCCACCGAGCTAAATCCCAGCCCACTATCATTTTAGTTCGGCCATATTTTTCTTTTCCAGCGTTAGAAAGCATGGACTGGAAAGAAGCCCATGGAAAGTGTCCGACAGTGCGATAACACCATCGAAAGGGAGGCAGGGAGATAGAAGACTGGTGTGACCATCATTTCTCTCTCAACCATGCAGCTCAGGGGAGGAGAAGGGGCCCGCAGCAGAGCAGGTTTCCCGTGTTAACAATCCATAGAAGACGTACGGAGTCTTCCTCACACCACCCCACCAGACCTGGTTCTGCTCACCCTTTAAATTGTCCTCCTTTTTATCCAAATATTTTAGGAGGGCTGAGTATGGCCATGTGAACACCCTAGCTTAAGAGCAATGAAAATCAGTGAGAAGCTGGGCATGTTTAGAAATTAATCACTTAAAGGAGACATGGTGGATCTCCAATCTTCTGAAGGTCTCTCAAGAAAAAGATGGAGTAGACACATTCTGTACGGTTCTAGAGGGGTGGAACTAAGATCGCCAGGTGGAAGTTGCATGAAGTTTCACTATGAAATGCCATAATTCAATATAATCATGTTCTTATAACTAGTTATATCTGTTCAAAGCCTGCAGCTGTAGCCCTGTGGTATCCGATCAGGTCAGATCTCAGAAGCTAAGCAGGGTCGGGCCTGGTTAGTACTTGGATGGGAGACTGCCTGGGAACACCAGGTGCTTCAGGCTTGGGAGAAGGACCCATCAACCCACTCTCAAAAATCAACACACCATTGAAAACCCTATGAACAGCAGAGAAGCACTGATGATAGTGTTTCAGCTGTCGTACGTAGGGTCGCTATGAGTTGGATACCGACTCGACAGCACCTAACAACAACATCTGTTCAAAATAGAAGTTAGATGTTCTCACAGAGTAGGGAACTCTGGGTCCCCAGCAGGGCTCTGAAGTCATGGACTGATATTGTCATGAGGGATGCTCCTAAAGGGTCTGCAGGGGAGGTCGGCGCCAACACTAGACAACCACATGGCAGAGGGTGCTGTCTGTCCCCTCAGATCCAGCTTCCTCCCACCATGGTAAAGCCACCGCTGCCTCTGGGAGCTCTACTTTGCAGCCCCCCTTGTATCACTCTCCCCAAAATAGCCACTGAAGTTGGTTCCAATGGTAAAGAGACTGGTAATTCTAGGGGGAGATGGATGAGTTCTGGGATTTATGGATTACATAGCAATTCGAGAACTTTTTGTCTCTAGTTGTTGTCTCGTGACCAGCCCTGCTGAGGAGGATGTGAGCAGAGGCCATCAAATCTGTCAATTCTGGGCCACACTGGGCGGGAAGCCTTTCTCTTTTTTCATCTTTTCCTCCTCTATCTTGAAGCTGAAGACGCTGAGGCCCTGGGGAGGCTGGGGTCCCAAGAAGGGAGGAGCTGCAGGCTTTGAAATCTGCTTATGCTCCAGAAACATGAGCTTTGGACTGATAGAGCAGCCAGCATACACCGGCATGATCTGGTTTTTATTTATTTGTTACATCACCCAGCATTGTTGTTGTTGTTGTTAGGTGCCGTCGAGTCAGTATCCGACTCATAGTGACCCTGCATACAACAGCGAAACACTATTGTCAGTGCTTCTCTGCTGTTCATAGGGTTTTCAATGGCGGATTGAGTTTTGGGAGGGGGTTGCCGGGTCTGTCTCCCAACACCTAGCATTACTCTCCCCAAAATAGCTACTGAAGTTGTTTCCAACAGTGAAGAGACTGGCGATTCTAGGGAAAAATGGACGATTTCTGGGATTTATGGATTACATAGCAATTCTAGAACTTTTTGTCTCCAGGCATTGATGTCTTCTTGGACAAATGGTTCTGAATCTGTTTTGCTTCAACCTTAATGAAAAGCCTTTGCTCTGGGCCTTTTAGCCAAAGCCTCCGGAACAGTGAATAGAAGACGTAACCCAGCAGTGGATGGTTTTTTATGTCCTTTGCCTTCTGAGCTGCTTTCACGGTAGCTTGTCACTCGTGGACAGTGCCGGGGACACCTGATCACAGATTATTTTGAGATATTGAGGCCACAGGCAGCAAAAGGAACTTGTAATGGGACTAAGTTGGTAATTTCACTATGAGGCATGGGATTGATACATTACCCAGAAGCTGTAAAACCAGGACAGGCCCTGATCGACAGCCGTGGCCATTTGCCTCTTCAGACTTGCAAAGGCAGCCACCAGCCCAGGCTGGGGAACCCGATTTTGTCTGATCACACATCCTTCTTTTCCTCCCCTTTGAAGGACACTTAATTCCCACGTAACTGTGAAGGCCAGAAGCACGCTTTGGACCAGAATCACGCTGGTGGGAAATGGATACAAGATGAACGTATTGAAGTTGTTTCGGCTGAAAATATGGGCCATGTTTTGCAGAGGGGCGCCCGAGGCAACAAGAGGTTAATCTTTTGTCAGTGGCCATGTCAATCTGTGGCCAAACTCCATCCAGAAGCCGGTGTGTTTATTTCCCTTGCTGCGCTCAGCTGGGCGCAGAGAATGTCGGTGCGGAAAGATCAAACCTTCATCTCGGGCCAAATTCCTCCAGGGGGAGGGGAAGGGCCGGACAGCCAGCTGGCCTTTGTGCTGTGTGCTTAGTGTCATCAGTACCCGCACCCGGATCCACCTTTGGAAGGTGTCTATGAGGAGGGTTCTGCACCCAGAGCAGCCCATGGGCATTCCTGAGAAGATACGGAGAAGGAGCGGGGAGTCCCAGCTCAAGTCATCCTAAATCAGCGGCTTTGCTTTTGCTCCCACACATCTGCCAGGGGAATCTGCCTGCCGCAGGAATGCATGCTGTCAACGACACAGAGTGTTTGTGCCCACCTCTTTGGGGGGGCCTCTGCCACAGTGGCAGCTGGAAGCGGAACTCATCTGGGGCCGTGATGGGTCAATACTGTCGATAGGGTTCTGCGTTCATATCCAGCTTTTCTTTGCCTAAGAAGGCACCTACTGTGTATCGTTAAGGCATAGAAAACGGGTCAGCACTTTTCCTTAGAGAAAGGGCGGGTGACAGCCATAGAGAGAGGGGCAGGACTGTGACCTCTGGGTCCCCCTCGTGCTGACACGGTGTGTGCTGGGGACTCCAGGCAGGGCTGCCTTGCCTGTCTGGAATGGGTGTGATTCAGAGTGCCCACTGCTGCCTGTCCCTTACAGGATGGCCCCCTGGTTACATGATGGAGCCGGAAGTCATTTGCTGCTCTGTGACCGCCCCTGTGGCCGGCCACCTAAACCCCGGCTGCCGCCTCTTTGAAAACAATGCTGATGGGCTGAGAGCCGGCCTTTGTGCCCTTGATGCTTGGCCATGTGTGTCTGTGCGCGGCTGCCAGCTGGGAGGACACAGGACACAGGGAGAGCCACAGCCTGCTGTGGATTCGTCAGTCTGCACCCCGTTAAGATGATCCCAAGGTGGCTCACACGTGGGAAGGCACGGAGGGAGGTGTGCACGGAACTCTCCTGGCAATTTCCTCCTCAGAGCTGGTGACCTTGGGACCATGTGGACACCCGTGCCCCTGGCTCCCTCTAGTGGCCCGTGGCACCCACCCTGAGCTCTGTGTCCTGACTCCATGGAGTGCCCGGGGAGGTTCCTGCCTGACAGCCCCTTTCTTTCTGAGTCTCCCCGCGTTCTGGGGGCCTGGAGCCCCCCTGAATTGCACCAGCGTCTTTGGTTCCAAGGCCCGATGCGCCATGGGCTCTGAATATATCCATCGCTCTGCTCAGCCCTCAGTCGAATTTCCTGCCAGGACCTGACCAGCGCCCCTTGCTTCTGAGGCTGCCTTGGGGTTCTGGCCTCGGTGGGAGGTTTGGAGGCAGAAGATAAAGCAGCAAACGCCTCCATCCCCAAGTCTGGGAACCCCCTCAGCCCTCCCCACCTCTGCTCCCGGACACCTTGATGGGAAGCTCACACGGGCGTCCCAGAAACCGTTCCAGTGTGTCTTCATCCACACAGTTCTGAAACAACCCTGAGAAACAGCACCACCACGACTGGAAGGGGCCAGTCAGCCACTACCGTCCCCAGACGGCACAAGGGCCGTGAGGAGAGCTGAGCCCTTATTGTGCTAAGAATTAAATTTTTTTTTTTTTCGGTACTGCGGGTTGAACCCAGGGCCTCGCACCTGCATGCTCTGCAAGTGCTGGACCACTGAGCTGCACCTCCAGTCCATTTTTTTTACTTTTTTAAGACAGGGTCTCGCTAAATTACACAGACTGCCTCTGGTCTCGAACTTGCAATCCTCCTGCCTCCGCCTCCTGAGCTGCTGGGATTACAGGCATGCACCACTGCACCTGGCTTAAAATTAAGATCTTTTAAAGTTTACTTCTCCTTTTGAATTTTATTTTTCTTGTCAAAGAAAAGGATTTTCTTGTAGCTATAAGATGTGGCTTAAGGGATTTTAGTTGAGGACCTGGAAAGGAGCAATTCGGGGTAGATAAGCTTCGGAACTCCTGGTCCAGTCTGGGCTCAGACAGAGTCTGGCTGCACTGTTTACGGGACCCCTGTGCTGCCTCCAGCCTGTTGCCATCTGTCCTTTGGCATCCTCCGCAGCAAGCGCAGTGAGGACCGGCTAACGTGATACCTGAGCCCACTTACGTCAGTTCCTGATGTCCCAGCATGGGGACTTAGAAGAGAGCACCCAGAACCCCCTTTCTGTGTCCCTTAGTTCGGCACGTTTCTGTTTCAGGGTGTTGCCGAACCTGAAGCACTTAGGCCATGGACGTTCAGAGAAAGGCTGTGCTGAGCCAGGGCGGTGGCGCTCTCCTGTCATCCCAGCGGCTGGGGTGGCGGAGGCGGGAGGATCGCAAGTTCGAGACCAGAGCCAGCCGTGTAACTTAGTGAGACCCTGTCTCAAAAAGTACAAAAATGGGCTGGGGGTGCAGCTCAGTGGTCCAGCACTTGCAGAGCATGCAGGCGGGAGGCCCTGGGTTCAACCTTCAGTACCACAAAAGAAAGGAAGAAAGAGAGAAAGAGAGAGAGAGAGAGAGAGAGAGAGAGAGAGAAAGAAAGAAAGAGAGAAAAGAAAGAAAGGCAGGCTGTGCCATTCTGCGCGGCTGATGCAACCATGGGAAACCAGAGGCTGGGGCGTGGATGCCTGCGGCCTGGAGTCATGGCTGTGCTTTATTTGTGGAGAGCTGATTACTCTCCGGCCCAGGCTATCTTGGGAAGCTTTGAAGTGGCCTGTGTGAGATGCATTCCAGGCTCAAGCCAGGTCCTGGAGGACAGGTGCGCAGCCGAGAAGCCTGGCGCTGGTTTTGGAAACTTTGTGGGGAGACCAGGCCTTGGATTCACCCACGAGCCCCGAAGAACTCCGGGTCCAGGAAAGGCCCGCATGGCCGTTGTCCCCAAACCAAAATTAAAGAGATTGGCTGTGAATCCTTCGTAGAAAAACACACCCGATGATTTCCTAAGCTTGCCAGTAACCAACACTTTATAAAAACGAAACATAGCCAGGCGCGGTGGCTCACGCCTGTCATCCTAGCGGCTTGGGAGGCGGAGGCAGGAGAATTGCGAGTTCGAGACCAGACGCAGTCTGTGTAATAGCAACACCCTGTCTCAAAAAGTAAAAATAATCGGCCGAGGGCACAGCTCAGTGGTCCAGCACTTGTAAAGCATGCAGGCGCGAGGCCCTGGGTTCAACTCCCAGTACCGCAAAAAAAAAAAAAAAAAAAAAAAAAAAAAAAAAAAGAAAGAAAGAAAGGTAAAAAGGAATGAAACATAATGGGGGAGGCTGGGCGGTACCCGGTGTAAATAGATGCGGGGACACTACCTTCCGTCCTCAAGAGGACATATTCAACATTCGCCACGCCCAGCTGACGGAGGCTCCTGCAGCCTGAGTCCCAGGGGACAGAGGTGAGGTGACAGCGTAGGGGCCCCACCTTCCTTGTGTCCCCCAACTCAAGGCCCCAGTGACGGCCATATGCTTCCCATTGCCAGGCAGGGCCTCCACGCTCATCGGCCCCAACTGCCTCATCTCTGAACACTGAGGGTCCCTGTCTCCCCATGGCTTAAACACGACGCGTGTTTTTCAGGAGACTAATTGTCCAGAGGGGGCTGGGATTTAGCTCAGTTGGTAGAGCGCTACTCTGCAGTCTCTGAGGTCCTGAGTTCAATTCCCAGCACCTCAAAAATGGGAGAAGGGCCTGGCAATCCACTCCCAAGGCAATCCCGAAACAGCCAGCCATTGAAAACCGTATGAGGGTCGCTAGGAGTAGGATACCGACTCAATGGCACCTAACAACAACAACGATTGTCCAGAGAGGTCAGACTGGGAGGAAATCACGACTAAATCTGTGGAAAAGGGAAACAAAGGGTGGGTGGGGTGTTCCCATTGTTTCTAAAGGTCCCCTTCGTGTCACCCCTGCACCTTTGTTAGAAGGAAGAAGCTCAGAGGGAGGAATGAGAACTGGCCCAGGGTCCTCCTTCTCCCCCAACGACTTCTCTCCCTGATAATGAGGGCCACCCAGACGCACTTAGATGAAGCCAGCGGGAGGGAGGCAAGGAGCAGAGGTGTGGAAGGCGGAAGCCCTGCAGCCAAGGGAAGCCCACGTGTCCGCGAACTCGTCCACCTTGGCTTCGTCCTCCACTGGCCACTGGTCAGGCATGGGCCGACTCCACTGGCCGCAGCCCTGTCCCCATGGTTGGCACAGCAACACCCCTCTCCTCCTCCTCCTCTCCTCTCCTCCTGCTTGTCTTTCTCCCTCTCCTTCTCCTCCCCCTTTCCTCCTCTCCCTCCTCCCC
>VMDO01026431.1:0-26731 GCA_007922755.1 Pedetes capensis | reverse complement strand
TGTAAAAGCAAGAAGATATGAAAATGAGGTGGAGGAAAGTACAGGAATCAAAATAACTTTTAAGAGAAATATTTTTAAAATGCTAATACAAATGACCAACAAAATAAGGTAAAAGTTATTATCTTGTGGAAGGAACTACTTTCTACTTTTGAACACATTGTATGTGTATATTACGTATGATTAATCCACATAATAATGTGTATATCTATCTATCTATCTATCTATCTATCTATCTATATCATATATATGAAATAGTTTCAAGGTAAAGAAATAAGGCCTCACTTAATAATTTAAATGATATAAATCTAATGAGTATTTCATTTTTGTTAGAACATTTAATTGTCATAATTATTCATTTGGAAGGTATTATTATCCTAATTTTATAGATAAGGAAACTAAGAAAGAAAACCTTAAATTACTTGTCTAAATTTAGTAACTACCTGATCCACAGTTCAAACCCATGTTTGGCTCTGGAGTTTTCACTTTTTATTTGTAAGTCTACAGCAATGCAGTGGCATCATAAAATTTTTAAATAAGAAGTAAAGAAATATTTTATACATAATAGGTTATTTTGAAAAGCATCTTCCCTCTGTGGTTCTGCTTCACACACATACAGACCTCTGAGTTTACCTACTTGAACTGGAAAAAAGGAAGACAGTTTATAAGAAAAGAAGCATTAATGATTTTTTCTTATTTATAAATGCCAGTGGGGTACAGAGTAATAAGTCATTTCATATATCCATTTTGCAACTATAAAATCACTTTTGCTTATACATTGTTCATCTTACATATTTTGCAGAACAATATAAACTAAAGAAGAGAAGAAACGCTTTAAAAGGAAAGTAAAAATTTTAATGTGTAATAAAATAATATGCAATCATGGATCATATTCTCTTAGATTTTTCCTTTCCTCTAATTTTCCCATGTATTCATACAGTTGCATAAAATATTTTGAGATTTTCCTCTCCCTCTTTATCATTCTAAATTATTTCCCCTATTCTTCCCCCATTTCCCAAACTCCACTGCCATTTGTTGATCCCTTCCCCTTTTCTTTCTATTCTACCTATATATTCCCTGCTTAGAAAAGTATGATTGTTCATTTTTATGTTTATACCATGGTGGCTTCCAATCAAATCAGATCTCAGAAGCTAAACAGGGTCAGGTGTGGTCAGTACTTGTATGGGAGACTTCCTGGGAATGTCAGGTGTTATAGGCTTGGGAGAAGGACTGGACAGCCCAATCCCAAAAGACAATCAGCCATTGAAACCTAATGAATAGCAGAGAAGCACTGACAATAGTGTCGATCATGGCAGTGTCGGTCGTGTTTCATCTGTTGTATATAGGGTCATGATGAGTCATGCCCAACTCAATGGCACAAAAAAAACCAGCCTAGATATAGTTTTTTTAAAGTTAGATTTAGCTCCCATATATACATGAGAACATATGGTATATCTCTATTTGAGACTGATTAATTAGCTTAAGATGATATTCTCCAGTTCCATATAATTAGTTTAAGATGATATTCTCCAGTTCCATACATTTTACTGTAAATGACATAAATTCATTATTCGCTACTGCTGAGAAAAATTCCATTGTGTATATATATCACAATTTTCTATCCATTCCTCTATTGATGGACATGTTGATTGATTCCATACCCTCTTGATTGTGAAGAGTGCTGCATTAAATATGGAAGTGTAGGTGTCCATGTGGTATGCTGACTTGTTTTCCTTTGGGTATATTCCCAGGAATGGTATGGCTAAGTCATATGGCAGTTCTATTCTTAGTTTTCTAAAGTACCTCCATACTTATTTCCAAAGAGGTTGCACTAATTTACATTCTCATCAGCAGTGTAAAAGTGCTCTGTTTTCTCTGCATCCTAACCAGCCTTTGTTATTATTTATTTTGTTAAACATGGCCATTCTCAGTGGAGTGTGATGTGATCTCAGTGTTGTTTTGATTTGCATTTCCCTAATGGCTATGGATAGTGAGCATTTTTCATATGTTTACTGGCCATTCATATTTTTCATTTGAGAACTATCTGTTCAGTTCCACTGCCCACACACAAATTTATTGGGTTGTTGTTTTCATATTTGATTCCCTATGTTCTTTGTATATTCCAGAAATTAGTACTCTCTCAGATGTGTAAGTTGTATAGATTTTCTCATATTATGTAGACTCTCTCTTTTTACTCTGTTGTTTCCTTTGCTGAATAGAAACATTTTAATTTTATGTGATCTCATCGGTTAATGCTTGGTGCAGTTTCCTGGGCAATTGGAATCTTGTTAAGGAAATACATGCCTATACCTATGTATTGGAGCATGTTCCCTATCTTTTCTTCTTGTAGTTTTAATATTTTCGGTTTTATGTTGAGGTCTCTAACAAATTTTAAGTTGACTCTCATACAGATTGAGAGATATAAGGCTATTTTCAGTTTCTTGCAAATGGATATCCAATTTTGCCAGCAATATTTGTTACAGAGTTTATCCTTCCTGTAATGAATGTCCTTAGCCACTTAGTAAACGAACAGATGGTTGTACTTGTGTGAGTATATCTCTAGGTTTTCATTTCTATTCCATTGATCTTTCAGCCTATTTTTGTGCAAGTTCTAGGCTGTTTTGGCCACTATGGCCCTGTAGTATAATTTGAAGTCAAGGATTATGATACCTCCTGCACTGTTTTTGCTGCTTAGGAATCTTTTTTCTGTATATGGCCTTTTGTGTTTCCATGTGAATTTTAGGATTATTTTTTCTGTTTTTGCAAAGACTATCATTGGAATTTTGGTGGGGATTACATTAAATTTGTAAATTGCTTTTGGTAGGTTAATCACTTTTACAATATTAATTCTCTTGATCCATGACCAATGGAGGACCTCCCATCTTCTTGTATCTTCTGTTATTTCTTTCTTTAATGCTTTGAATTTTTCCTTGTAGAGAGAGGTCTTTATGGTCTTTGCTTAGATTGATTCCTAAATAATTAAGGTTTTGGTGACCTATTGTGAATGGGATTGTTCTCTTGATTTCCTTCTGTTCCTGTTCACTATTGTAAGGGCAGGCTACTGATTTTTTTATTGTTATTGTTAATTTTTTATCCTGTTACTTTGCTGAAGGAGATAATTAGTTCTAAGAGTTTCCTAGTGGAAATATTAGAGTTCTTTAGGTAGATGATCATGCCATGTGTCAATAAGGATAATTTGAATTCTTTTTTCCTGTCTGTATTCCTTTAATTTCTTTCTTAATACTGCATATGGTTGAAGTAAAACAACCCTAATGGGAAGATCAAGGAAGTTAATAATAGGTAAGAAGGGAGTCCATGAATAAAATAGGCTAAATATGAAACAAAATATAGAAACAAACACCAAAATCATGCAGAATAATAAACTCTTCCCCATAATTACCTGAAATGTAAATGATCTCAACACACCATGCAAGAGGCACTGAGTAGCCACCCGGATTAAAAAAAAAAAGATACAAAAGCTATTGATATGTGGGATTCAAAAAACTCATGTCCTCCACAAAGATCATAAAAGTCTAAAAATTAAAGGCTGAAGAACTATATCATGTATGTGGGAATGAAAAAAAGCAGGAGTAACAGTGCTAATTTCTGACAATTTAGACTTCAAGCCCGAACTACTCAGAAGTGATGAAGATGGCCACATATTAGTAAAGGGAACAGTCTACCAGTAACTCATAACAATACTCAATATTTATTCACCTAGCATTGTAAAACAAACCTTAATTGTGATAAAGGAATACATCAGGCCAGATACAATAATTATGGAAGATTTCAGTGCCCCACTTTCTTCAAGAGATAGATCATCTAAGCAAAAATTCATCAGAGAAACAATGGACTTAAACAGCACCATAGACTAACTCTAACTGACCGATGTCTACAGAATATGCCACCCATCCGTAGCAGAATATACCTTCTTCTCAGCAACACATGGAAATATTTCTAAAATAGATCACATTCTAGTCCATATAAAATTGCCTCAACAAATACAAAAAAAACTGAAGTCATTCTTTGTACCTTGTCAGATCACAATGGAATAAAATTAGAACTCAAAAACAAGAAAAATTTTAGGAATGTTACAAATACATGGAGACTAAATAACACCCTTCTGAATGATCAATAGGTCATTGGAGAAATCAGTGAGAAAATTAAAAAGTTCCTACAAGCAAATGAAAATGAAAACACATCCTACCAAAATTTATGGGATACAGCAAAAGCAGTTCTAAGAGAGAAGTTCATAGCCATGAGTGCCTTCATCAATAAGGTAGGGAAGATACAATTAAATAATTAAATGACGCTAGAAGGCAAACAATAAATCAACCCCAAAAGGAGTACACAGAAAGAAATTAACAAGATCAAGGCAGAAATCAGCAAAGTACAAACAAAAAGTAAAATACAAAGAATTAATGCAACCAAGAGCTGGTTCTTTAAAAAAAAAAAACAAAATTTATACTTCCTTAGCTCAACTCACCAAAAGTAAGATAGAAAAGACCCCCCAAAAAATCAGAGATGACAAAGAGACATAACAATGGGTACCAATAAAATCCAGATCATTAGAAACTACTTTGAGAAACTGTACTCCCCCCAAAATGAAAACACAGAAGAATTGGACAAATTCTTTAGCACATATGAATTACCAAACCAAGCCTGGGATACACAAGCAATTAAAGAGATCCATTATCCCCCAACAAAGAAAGACCTGGTATTGATGGATTCATAGCTTCATTGTATCAAACCTTCAAAGAAGAATTAATACCTATTCCTCTCAAATTATTTCATAAAATAGAAAGGGAAAGTATACTTCCAAACTCTTTCTATAAAGCCAGTGTCACTGGGTACCCAAACAAGATAAGGACTCCATAAAGAAAATTATAGTCCAATTTCTCTGACAAACATCAATGCAAAAATCCTCCATAAAAGTATGGCAAAACAAATTCAGGAACACATAAAAAAATCATGCACCATGATCAGGCTGGCTTCATTCCACAGACACAAAGCTAGTTCAACATATCAAGAGACTTGCAGACAGAAATTACATGATCTTCTCAATTGATGTAGAGAAGGCCTTTGAAAAAATGCAATATCCTTTCATGATAGATGTCTTGAAGAAATTAGGCGTAGTATGAACTCATTTCAATATCATAAAGGCCATTTAAGATAAACCTACAGCCAACATCATATTAAACAGGAAAAAATTGAAAACATTTCCTTTAAGATCAGGAACAAAATAAGAATGTCCATTCTCTCCTTTCTTGTTCAATATTGTGATTGAAATCCTAGCCATAAAATTAATGATTTTTTTGAAAGTGCAGTATAACTTGGTTCTTAGAAAATTGTTTTGATATATGTGTTGTGTTTATCACTGCAAAGAAAGATCACTTCTGTGAACATCAGAGAATGTGAATTTAATTTGGATATACTACAAAGATATTAATGAATTTGTAGATTGAAATAAATTTATATCTAGAAACCTCATTTAAAGTAATTTATTTTTTCTTCCTAATGAATTGTATTAATAGCAATAATTATATACCCCATAGTACAATGATCAAAGACAGCCTTTATTTTCTTTAAAATAATTCAAGTGAAAGCAGTAAATCAGTATGTTCATTTTGATGCAAAATGTTTTTAATATATTGATCTTTATAAACATATTAATAAAAAGCTTACATGGCATTTTGTATAGCGTCAAAAATATTTTAATGGAGTATTTTTTCTACAAACTGGTTTAGTCTCCCAAATTTCTAATAAAGTCATCAAGAAATATAAAACAAATAAGAAAATTCTGTCATGTAAATAGATAGTTTCATCCACATATTTAACATTTAAAAAATTCCTCCCAGATATAAAGAAGAAAAAAAAATCTTGAAAAAGCAGCTAATCAAGAGTGTCTAAAGTAGAGTTGAGAACCTAAGTTTCTGGGAATGACAACCATTGTGGCCTTTAGTGTCACTGATGAGTAGGGTAAGTTTTTGCACTTATCAGAGAGAAAAATCACCTTTATAAAAATCTCAAGAAATTTGTGAATTCAGAACGGTAATTTCTTTGAAATACTTTATTATTGCATTTGCTTATATGATAGTGTAGGGCAAAATGGGAAGCTTTTCATAGATTTTTGGTAGAGCAGGTAACTGTGATGTTCATCCCATATGGAGTGGCTTTGCTCTGGCTAATTTTAACAGCTTTGCCCTTTGGGAAAATGTACTCCTGGTGCAGAATACATTTTTATGTCATGGCTGCATCAATATGTAGGACCATCCCTGCTACCTAGAAGCTATTATCTTCATGTGAGGGCAAGACAACATTCAGGACAGCAGAGAAAATGAAAAGTGGCTCATTGTTGACATTACTGGGTCATATTTAGAACTTTCTAAATTTAGTGGTCCTCTCTCTAAATGTCTTACAGGTAGTGATTAATGTCCATACTGTTTAGTGCAAATTGTTTTGGACTTGCCAGTCATTTGAACTCAAAACATGTAACAGCATGTCCTGATCTCTTTGACTTGCTTCTCCAGGAAGTCCCCAAAATACTACACCACATGGGGAATATTGCTGCTAGTTTAAATCCACCCCTCCACCTGAATTTTATAAACTAAACTGATGCTAAAATCTATACCTTAATAATATTTCAACTTTTATTCTGAGGATAACAATATTTGTAGTATCAAAGCATACCCCTTAGCATATAATCCAAGTGACTAAAGAGGAAGATCCAGGAGGATAATTTCAGAGCCAGAGGAAACCTGAGTAATTTAGTGAGACTCTGACTCCAAATAAAAATCAAAAATTCGGGCTAGAAGAGCAAAGCACTTGCAAAGTATGTGCAAGGCCCTGGGTTCAGCCTCCAAGTAGACAAAAAAAAAAAAAAAAAAAAAGGAAAACAGAAAAGAAAAAGCTCCTTTATTCTTTGTACCTTTCCCCAAATATTTATTAAATACCTACTGTGTGAGAAAAGCAATAAGCAAATAAATGCTATTTTAATGATTTTAGCATTATACTGGTAATATTTAGAAAATTAACCACTTGAAATTTAGATACTCTGAAAAAATACTAAGTTTTCTAAATAAAATTCTGGTTTATACAGCAGTCTGAGATAAACTTTGGCCTTTCAGCAGTTTGAGAAAAAAAAATTTGTGGCTATTTTTTTATTACACACTTTTTCTTCTTAGTTCCTCAAAAACAGGTGTTTCCCTTTGCTTTCTACAATCTTACACTCATAGCTAAGCCAGAAAATGTCTAGGATCCCATGCTGGTATTGTAGTTTTCATATGTACCCAAATTTGTCCCTTGCTCTTGGAGAAAACTACTGCATATATTGAGACTGACATTGGCCTGACTCTTTCAAAAGGAACATTTTTAATATTGGGTTTTCCAAAGAACATCGGCATCATTGATTATTTGCTTTGTACTGTCTTGAAAATTCAATACGAGTTAAGTAAGGCAACCAACCTATACCCTTTACTTTGTCTCTGATAATTTCATAGTTGAACAGATTTGATCACACTGTATTATCTTGCTTTCATTTGTCCATAAAATAAGAAAGTGTTATATAACTATACATTGCACATAACTATGTGCAATGTGTTACTTCTCCATTTATGCCTTTCTGTTATTATAGAGTATTGAAACACCCTATAATTAATATCAACATATGAAAAGAAAGGATTTGTTGGAATTGAAAATGTTGACATAGGAAGAGCCAAGAACAGAGGCACGAGGAAATCGTTTAAACAGATGAGGAAGACAGAAATGGAATCACAAATACTGAGTAACCTGTATGAAAAAAACATACTCTAGAGGGAAATTATATCACAATTAAGAGTTCCAGATATTAATCCTAATGTTGATATTTATTAGTTCCTTATCCAATATACACTACTCAGTTTTTACTAAAGTATTCAGCTTTTCATTTTTGAAATAATATTCCCAGTCCCTTTTATACTTTAAAATTTTTACAAGATTTATTGATTGTCAGAGACACCTTTATAGAGATCCCCTATTCCTCCCATAGAAATCAGTTCAAAGATGATCATGAGACAAAATTTAGGTCATATGGCATTTGGAACATTTTATTAAGTCATCAAGGAAAGCAGCTTTATGTAGCTGCTTGAGAGCCAATGGAATATTGTCAAAGTGGGAATAGTCTGAGGATGGGAGCTCAAAAATTTACTTTTTAAAAAAACTCATCGATTAGCTAGTTTAATGGTGAAAGCAATGCACAGAGGAGAAAATTACCAAAAAAAAAATCACAGAAAACATAGAATTATGGACAAAGTTTCAACTGTGTTATATTTACATTAACATTCAACTGTGTCCAGTTCTCCCTCTAGATTTTGCAGCTAAATGAGCCAATCACCTACCTTTGTATTTAAATATATACATATTCTACATATGTATTATACATATATTTATATTATATATGTATTATACATATACATAACATGTATATATAGTATATAAAATGTGTATATATTTATTTAGCATTAGTATGTTGTTGTTAGGTGCCCTCCAGTGGAGTCCAACTCATAGCGACCCTATGTACAGCAGATCAAACACTTCTCAATTCTGTGCCAGGCACATGACCTTATTTATATTTAAGCCCATTGTTCCAGACACTGTGCCAATGCATCTGATGGAGGGTTTTCTTTTTTTTTTTTTTCATTGACCTGCCACTCTCCCAAACATGATGTCTTTCTACATGCAGTGATTTCTCCTGACTACCTGTCCAAAATATGTAAGACGCAGTCTAGCCATTCTTGCTTCCAAGGAGCACTCTGGTTGCACTTCTTCTAGGACAGATCTGTTGATTCTTTTGGCAGTCCATGGTATATTCAATAGACATCTCCAGCACCATAATTCAAAAGCATCAATTCTTCTCCTGTCTCCCTTGTTCAATGCCCTGCTTTCACAACCATATGATGCTACTGAAAATACCACGGTACGAGTCAGACACAACTTCGTCTTCAATCTGACATATTTGCTTTTCAATAATCTAAAGAGATCATTTGCTGCAATTTTTCCTGGAGCAGTGCATTTTCTTATTTCTTGACTGCTGCTTCCACGGGTGTTGATTATAGAGTCAAGCAAAGCAAAATTTTGGACAACCTCAATCTTTTCTCCATTTATTGTGAAGTTGCATATTGGCCCAGTTGTAAGGATTTTTGTTTTGTTGATGTTTAGTCACAGCCCATATTGAAGGCTGTGATCTTTGATCTTCATCAGTAAATATTTTAAATCTTCTTCACTTTCAGCAAGTCAGAGTTGTGTCATCTGCATAACGCAGGTTTTTAATGAGTCTTCCTCCAATCCTGATGCCGTCTTCTTCCTCATAAAGTCCAACTTCTTGGATTATTTGCCCAGCATATAAATTGAAGAGCTATGGTGAAAGTATAAAGCCCTCATGCACACCTTTTTCAACTTTAAACCAGGCTGTGTTTCCTTGTTCTATTTGAACAACTACCTCCTGGTTCATGTATAGATTCTTCATGAGTACAATTAGGGGCTCTGGTATTCACATTTTCTGAAGTATTACCCATAATTTATTATGATCCACACAGCCAAATGCCTTTGTATAGTCAATAAAACATAGACATCTTTCTGATAGTCTCTGCTTTCAGCTTATATCCACCTGATACAATGATTTTTTGGAATCCATTTGTGAGATTATGCAGTATTTGTCTTTCTGTGTCTGGCTTATTTCAGTTAACATAATGTCCTCCAGGATCATACAATTTATTACAAATGATACACTTTCTTTATGTTTTAAGACTGACTTGTTTATACACAGGCTTATGTTGCATAATTGTATTTCAGTCAATGATGGACCACATATATCATGATGGTTCAGTAAGGTTACAAAAGAACTGAAAAATTCCTCTTTCCTAGGATTGCCATAGTGTTTTAATTTCATAGAGCAAGATATTACTTATATGTTTGTTGTGATGCTGGTATGAGAAACACATGTACAGTAATTAATACATAATAATGATACTAAACTATAGCACTGGTTTATGTATTTACTATCCTATATATTTTATCATTATTTTGGGATGTATCCTTTCTAGTTGGGGGCTTACCATAGAAAAGTATGATGTATCACAATACTTGTAACCTCATTCATATATTATTTAATATTTTACTTAATTTCATCAGGAAACAAGGTAGAGTGACTGCTATATATCATGTTGTTGTTGTTAGGTGACATTGAGTCAGTGTCCAACTCATAGCCACCCGATGTACAACAGACAAAACACTATTGTTAGTGCTTCTCTGTTCTTCATAGATTTTTTAATGGCTTTTTTAGGGGGCAGGGGCAGTGATGGGTTGTCGGTCCTTCTCCCAAGCCTACAGCATCTGGTGTTTCCAAGTGGTCTCCCATCCAAGTACTAATCAGGCTTAACCCTACCTAGCTTCTAAGATCTGGTGGGATAAGAGCCAGAATGTATGGGTGCAGGCCAGTTATATGTCATATAGGTACCTAAAATGCACTCTATGAAGTATGTAAATGGTTAGAATTGTCTAAAGATGCAATTTTTGAGGTCTTGGTTCTGGAGGTAACTGGAGCTCCCTGTTTCTAGATTGTCTTAAACCATGAGTGTTCAAGTCCTAAATTTCCATTACATGGCAAATAAAGTATTTCTTTAAAATGTCCATAGCAGTGTTTTCCTTTTGTTCCAAGAAATATTAAGGTTTACTACCTACATCATAATATCATCCTAGTTTTCAGATAACATTTGTCTGTGTAGATGTGTGGGCATGCACACATGCAAAAGCATACAAAACAACCCATTAAGGTTGTAAATGATATGACATAATGTAGGCTATATTTAATATGGGCATGATATTGCATTTTAATCACACTAAACAGCTCCACATCCTGGTATATCCTGAGGATAGAGTATCATTATTTTTTCCACTAGAAAAAATTTTAAGTTTTCTTCATATTGATTTTGTAATTTATTATTGATTTATATCATGTCATTTTTTATTTAACATGTTTATAATTTTCCTATTAAATACACATTTTTACAATTTTAAAAGAATGTTAGATTTCTCATTTAAAATATTTAAATATGTCTCCTAAAGTATGGGCATGTTCATACATCATTGCCTACCTTTATATCATAATATTTACCATTGATTCAATAATATTTGTACTATAGAAACTATATGAAATTTTTCAATTGTTCAAAATTCACTTTTATATATATTTGGGGGGAAGGGAAAAGTGGGAGAGGAGTAGGGTAAACATTGTGGGTAATGAGGGAATGAATAATAGCAAAGTATGAAAATTCCACAGTGCAACTAATTATATTGTACACTAACTAAAAATTTAAAAATTAGTTAAAAAAAGAAAAACACACTTTTAAAAATTATGTACAATCCAACATAGAATAATGATCATATATCTCTTTAAGATCCTTTCATACATTTTTATTCTTTAATATTATATTTTACTTTTAAAAGATTACAAACTAATAGTGCTATAATGTAGTCCATAATCTGGAATTCTGTGATTGAATTGTCATGAAAGAATTTTCATGATTAAGTTCACTTTAACCATTTTTGTTCAAGAATTCACCATTGTTAGCCTTGCACGCGGTGGCACACGCCTGTAATCCCAACAGCCTGGGAGGCGGAGGCAGGACAATCACAAATTTGACACCAGAGGAAGTCTATGTAATTTAGCAAGACCCTGTCTCAGAAAAAGTAAAAAAAAAAAAAAAAAAGTGGGCTGGAGGTGGCAGCTCAGTGATCCAGCACTTGCAAAGCATGCAAACAAGAGGCCCTGGGTGCAACCCCCAGTACCCCCCCCATCGGAAAAGGAAAAAAAAAAAACATTGTTTTTGTTAGGTGTTGTCGAGTCCGACTCACAGCGACCCTATGTACAAAAGGCGAAACACTATTCATAGGCTTTTCAATGGCAGATTATTTTTGTGGGAGTGGGTTGCCAGGTCCTTCTCCCAAGCCTACAGCACCTGATGGTCCCAGGCAGTCTCCCAGCCAAGTACCAACCAGGCCCAATCCTGTTTAGCTTCTGAGATTTGATGGGACCCAATGCCACAGTGACAGGGCTGCAGGGTGAATTCTACATAGCTCATATTTTATTATTTCTTTTGCATTCCAGAAAGCAGAAAATGTCAGTTTCATTCATTATTTGTAATAATATTGTTTTACTTCCTGTCCCTCAGATCTCTATGACATAACAATGTTTTTGTGGTATGATTAACAAGGAATGTGTGAGGTATTAATTCAGGACTCTTGGAACATCCTATTACTGAAAAGTTTTCCAAAAATTTTTCCACATCCTTTGAGTTCACTGATCATGTATCCATATCAATTGTTCCAATGTTGAATGTAAAATGATAATTTTCTATATAAAATAATCCTACTATAGTTAAATAGCTAGATTCTATAGAAAAGAGATCTTTTTTTGCCACTGCTGCCTTTAAAATTTTGATAATCCCTTGAAATCTGGATTCTTTTGTTGCTATTTTTTGATATGTGATAATTCATTATCAATATGATTTATTTTGAAAGCTCAAATATGTTCCATAGAATTTCCATCGAATTTTATTACTTCTTTTATCATAACTCTACTTTCTGGGAATGTCCTTATTATCAAAACAATATATATGATCTTATTATTTCTCTTTAGTTGTGGTATCCGTCAACATCTCACAGAGAAACTTTTTTAAAATAAAAAATAAAATTTAGAATCTCAGATTTGGGCACTGTGGGTACACTCATTGGTCTGGCTTATGACTATTATGTTTTCAGTGAAAAAAGTTAAGAAATAAAACTGGAAAAAAAATCAAGTGCTCATATTCACATGCTACATTCAAATCTACCTTCACAGGGGGTTTCCTGACTTTCTGTTTCAATATTTATAACTCTAGTCTGCAGTGAGATGATTGAATCCCAGCAATACCCATATATGTATTTATTTTCACTATCCTTCAATATATGTACAATAGTTTCATGATTATGAATACTAATCTGTGTACCCAAAACAATCCTATCTGGAAAATTTTAACATTTCTTTGCAGTTGTTCTGTGCTAAAATTGAAAGCCAAAGCTAAAATCAGTTGTTATTTGATTTGACGTGTTTAGAAATTTATTATAGAGATCAGTATATATATATATATGTATATATATGTATATATATATAGGTATGTATATATATATGTATGTATATATATATGTATGTGTGTGTATATATATATGTATGTATATATGTATGTATGTGTGTATATATATATATATATATATATGTGACTGGGATTTAGCTCAGTTGGTAGAGCACTGCGCTGTAGTCTCAGGTCCCTAGTTCAATTCCCAGCACCGCAAAAATGGGAGAAGGACCTGGAAATCTACTTCCAAGGCAATCCCAAAACAGTCAGCCATTGAAAACCCTATGAGGGTTGGGTTGCTATGAGTCGGACATGACTCAATGGCACCTATCAACAACAACAACATATATATATGTTTCAAAATGACAAAACTGTCTACTTATAGAACTCCTACGCTCATCCCTAATCATTTATAGTGATATTCCAGTTTTCAAACCCACAAATTAACAAATATAGTCTTTGGTCCCTTGTTTATATATTTAATAAAGTTGTTATTATTGGTGGGTGTCATCAAGTCATTTGTGACTCATAGTGATCCTACATACAATAGAACAAAACACTCTGACACTATGCCATGCCCAACACTATGTCAGTGCTTCTCTGCCATTCATAAAGTTTTCAATGGCTGATTGTTCCAGAATTGCTTCAGGAGTGGCCTGCCAAGTCCTTCTTCCATTTTTTTCAGTGCTGGGGATAGAACCCAGGGCCTCAGAGAGTGCAGCACAGCACTCTACTGACTGAACTAAATCCCAGCCACCTATTTAGTAATACATCTTAGAATTCAACCTATGTATATACATAATTTTCTTATGTATACAAATTTAGATTTCTATGTAAGATTAAAAATATACATTTAGGTTTGTTTGTAACAATATTATTATTCTAAATATTGTCTGTTTCCTCACAACTGTCATAGTTAACTAAGTCGACTTGATAAATAAGACCTATTGTTTAGGAATTACTGACTTTTTAAAAAAGTGCCTTCTCCTTTTATTATTTAAAATAGTTATGTCCAGTGATTTGTTTTGGATGTACAAGTGACCAAACAGGAAGAGCCATGCTTAGTTTACCTTTAGTTAATGGAGGTTTATCATAATTACACATGAAGACACACACACACACACACACACAATTGATATTGATTTGTTGTTGGTAAGAATTTGGGAGGAAGCTGGGGGATGGGTGGTGCACACCTGTAATCCCAGCAAGATGGGAAGCAGAGGCAGGAGGATTGCAAGTTCGAGGCCAGACTCAGTCTGCATAATTTAGCAAGTCCCTGTATCAAAAAGCAAAAAAATGGGCTGGGGGTGCAGCTCAGTGGTACAGCACTTGCAAAGCATGCAAGCGCAAGGGCGCTGGGTTCAACCCCTAGTACCACATACACACACACACACACACACACAAAGAAAAACAATTGGGAGGGAGTGCATTTTGGTGGACAGCCAGGTGTTAATTTACTTTGGAATGGTAATTACTTTTGAAATTGAAAAAAATAAAATGTGAAGTATTTTTGAACTAGAAAATGTTCTTCTTATGTCCTTTAATTTCTAATTCATAGGCTACCAAGTGGGCAAAGTCATTTTATCTTACCTTTACTCTGAGAAATGAAATGTGAAAATAAACTTATCGGGTGCTGACATAGATTCTATTATCTTTAAAACTATTACTTCAAAAGGCTTATCATCTACTGAGAGGCTGCACATGAACTTTCATCATCTTGAGTGGACTCACTGGTGGGGTCACCTAATTACAGCTGTTTAAGTGAAGGCTAGGACTCAGCTTCTGAGCTCTGAGTACAAACCATCATCATTCTCATACAAAGTGAGAGCTAGCAGTGTCATTTTTCTATTTTTTGACCAAAAGAGAGAGACAAAGAATGAAAATCAACATTTAACTTCTTCTCATTTCCTAAAATATGTCTAGATAAAATTCATCCACTGATAATTGTTTCCAGTTTTATCTTGCAGTATTGAAGAAAATTTCCTAATGAAGTATTGGTTATACTTTGATAAAAATCATAAGCTTCTAAAGAGAAATTTGTTTTGTACCTAAGCTTAGATTTTTAACTTTACATGTTGGAAAATGAAGGTCCCTTAAGGAATGGTGTCAATATTGTTAATATAGCATAAAATCCAGTTGAAGCTATGCATATAAACATGCATACAAACATACTTAACACCCACAATACAGTTTGCTGCACTCTGCCCATGAGATAAGATGCAAACCAAAGAATAGTATTATGATTACTTTCAGTAGAAAAGTACTTGCACTTGTTCTAATATTCATCTTTTACCCAGAGTGCTATGTTCATGAGTTCCTCTAGACACACATCACCTCTTCTACTTCAAAAATGTAATATGTCAATAAGCTTAAAAATACTAACCTGCCTTTTTTGACATTTATAGCCTTTCCTTTTTCTCAGATGTTAGAGCAGGTAGTCATCTTAGTTTGTAACCTTCAAGAAGGAAAAGGATAGTTTATATAGGTATATTGTCTGCAGCCATATCTCGCTGACATCTGATCCCACCTGATCTTGGAAGGTAAGCAGGGTCTACCTGGTTAGTCCTTGTTGGGAGACTACTTGGGGACACCAAGTGCTGCAGGCTAGGGAGAAGGTTCTCGCAACTCACTCTCAAAACAATCAGCCATTGTAAAGCCTGTCAGTAGCTGACAATAAAACCAGGCATGGCACAATGTCTGAGATTTTATTGATCTGTTGTACATAAGGTCATAGGGTGGTTGTGAGTTGGACCTGACTTGATAGCAGATAACAACAACAAAAACAGATAGGTATATTAACTGAAAATAAAGATATACATTAAATTGCTTACCTTAAAAGGTCGAAGTTTGTGTCCTTTTGAAAGGGGAGAAAGAAAACCTGTCATCATTGTCTCATGGAAAAATGCTTTCATCGATTGTTAAGCACCAGCTAGGTGAGTAAATGTTGTTGTTGTTGTTAGGTGCCGTCGAGTCTGTATCCAACTCATAGCGACCCTCTGTACAACAGGGGAAACACTATTGTCAGTGCTTCTCTGCTGTTCATAGGGTTTTCATATGATTATATGATTATATGATTATAATCATATAGGGTTTTCATATGATTTTTGGGAGGGGGTTGCCAGGTCCTTCTCCCAAGCCTACAGCTTCTGGTGTTCCCAGGCAGTCTCCCATCCAGGTACTAACCAGGCCCGACCCTGCTTAGCTTCCGAGATCTGACGGGATCCGATGCCACAGGGCTACTGCTGCAGGCAGGTGAGTAAATAGCTTACAGTTTTTCCTGAGAAATCTAGATCTGGTGTGTTTTTTATTAGGTCTCCTGATCTTGCCTAAATGTACAATGAGAAGTGTTGAAATCCTGTGGTAAAATGTGGTAAAGTTTAAAATGTTGTGGAGTATCAGGATCAGTATTAAGGTAGCTCCTAGTTTGTTCTGAAATTGTGTATAACGAATAGCTCCTGAGTTTTCCCTAAATCCTGACTCCATGAATCTGTACAGAGTATCTTAGGGCTCACATCTCCCATGTGTCTGTCAGCTTGTCATGCTGTGGGCACTTGCCTGTTGCTGTGATACTGAAAGCTATGCCACTGGTATTTCAGATACCAGCAGGGTCACCCATCGTGGAAAGATTTCAGCGAACCTTCTAGACTACAACAGACTAGGCAAAAGGGTCTAGTAGCCTACTCCCAAAATAATTAGCCATTGAAAACCATAGGAATAGTAGAGAAGCACTGTGAAATATAGTGTTGGAAAATGAGCTCCCAGGCTGGAAAGCACTTGACAAACAACTGAAGAAGAGTTGCCTCCTCAAATAGAGTTGACCTTACTGATGAGAATGGATAAAGCCCCTAGGACCTCCTTTTGCTGATGTGGCATGACTCAAAATAATAAGAAATATAGTGTCTTCAACAAAGAACTCAAAAGTAAAAAGATCATGTCACATGGCACAGTGTTGGACAGTGTTTCTTTCTGTACATACGGTTGCTATGAGTTGGATCTATTTCATTGACAACTAACAACAATAACTAAGGTTCACATAGGCCCATGTCAACATTTCTGATAGAATTTGATTTATTTTACAATTGAGAAAGCCAAGTTTATAAAGATAAGCCAACAGTTCCAAAGTCATTTATTTCTACAGGGACAGGGTTAGATGTAGAACGTGGCATTAATTCATACGACTTTTTTTTTCTTTCTAAAATGAAATTGGTCTAAAGACATAGCATCACTCAAAAAAACATAAATCCTGATATATCCAGAATTTATTTTCTATTTTCCAATCAGAAATTTATCTTATTCTTTTTTGATAATACATTTAAATAGGATGATAATGAAATGGAGAGAACAAGTGAGCCAGAAGGGGATGGTGGAAGAAAACATGTGATGGATGGATGCAGGTGGCCACTGTTACATAATTTAGAATTTTGCCCTAGGTTTGGCCTTGTGTTCACTGATGTTAGAAAACTTTTTTTTTTTGTTTTCAGTGACTGCCTGACTTTTTTCCCTTGGTTATTCTAAGAATATGAGGTCAATCCTATGATGTTGTTCCAAATCAATTACTAAGTTGGATCAACACAAAAATATGAGGAAAGCCTTAGAGAGATAAAAGTGACAGATAAGGTAACAGTATTAATTTTGCTTCCAGATTGTGTAGTATTAGACCCTGGGAACACCACCAGCATGAAATCTGACAGGTGCCTGGTGCCTATGTCCAGTCAGTTGAGGAGAGTTTCCAATAAAAGTATTTTATCATTCAAATAATAACAAAATCTTCATTAGAATTAGTCCTAGACCTAAGTTCCATGAAGTACAATCGATTTTTTAACTATCAATATATTTTAGCTGATAGTATACGTGCCTTGAAATATACATGGATTTGTGTATTGTGGAACAGTATAGAATTTTTAAAAAGTAGTCCATGTGCAGAAACTTATTTCAATTATTTCATCCTACTATTATGACATCATAGACTATGAAAATTCTAATTTTTAGAATTATATGCACAAACAATGCAGTTTCATGGAAAGCTAATCTGTATCAGCTTAATTTAATATGAACAAATAATAGTTCCCCCTAAATTACATAACTCCCTATGTTACTGAATATTTTTAACTTTTAACTCAAACAAAACAATAGCCAGGAGGTGGAGGCAGGAGGACAGCAAGTTCAAGGCCAGAAACAGCCTGTATAACTTTGGAAGAACCTGTCTCAAAATAGACAGCAAAAAATGGGTTGTGGTGTGGTTCAGTGGTAGAGTGCGTGAAGAACATGTGTAACGCCCTGAGTTCAGCTCCTCAGTACTGGGAAAAAACTAAAAAGAATAGTTTCATGTTGGATGGAAGTTTATTTTGATAAAATAGCATAACTTAAGACTTATAATTTCTCTTTTCCAATACTGACAAATGAAATCAGGGCCTCAAACACACTAGGCAAACGATCTACCATTCTACCACTGCAACCCCCTCCCCATTTACATTTTTTTTTTTAAATTTTAAGTCAGAATCCCACTGACAATTGGATTAGATTAGGGTACCGTAACAACTGAATTTTAGCTCAGTCACTTCTAAGCACAGTTATGAGCATGTATTCATTCTTACAGTTTTAACATTTAGAAAAATACACAAATAACCAAAGTGAAAACACATTTTATTTTCTTTGTGTGAACTTTCAACATTGGATTGTATTTGAGAGAACAAAGAGCCACTCAAGGCCCCAAAGCCAACACAGAATCTAACAACAGTTGGTTGAAACATTGTAAAACAAACTGATCCCCAAGGTGGGAACTTTCTCTGCCAATGGCCCAGAAGAATGTACCCTCTCAGAGGTCCCCTGCTTGCTCCTTATCCAGCTTCCCTCATCTCTATATAATCTCCAGGCCCAAGGCAGCTTCTCACTGCAGTAGCCATCTTTCTTCCTTTCTCCTCCCATGATGCTTCTGACCAGCTCTCCTTTCCCATCCTTTTCCCCTTCTTTACTTGCCCCCAAACTAACATGCTCTCAGAGTGCTTCCTCTCCTGTCTCATGCCATGAGATTTTCCTGTCAGTATTTATCTATATTCTTGTCTTTGCATATTGAAATTAATGCAAGCAGAATGTTACAATTTACCCCATCTGTAATATCGTGTTGTAAGCAGCAGAAAATAGACTAATTTACAGACATATGCACTATTATTTTACAAAGATTTGACAAGGACTGCAGGCGTAGTGCTGTGGCATCTGATCTCCTCAGATCTCAGAAACTAAGTAGGGACAGTCTTGGTTAGTACTTGGATGGGAGACGGCCTGGAACTACTAGGTGCTGCAGGGCTTGGGAGAAAGACCTGGCAGCCCATTCCCAAAAAACATTCAGACATTGAAAACCCTATGAATAGCAGAGAAGCACTAACAATAGTGTTTTGTCTATTCTATATAGGGGTCAATATGAGTCAGATACCTACTCCATGGCACCTAACAACAACAATGTAAGTTATTTTATTTGTCTATTTTCTTAATAAGCAGGCATGTTTGTGATCAAAATCTACACTTCACCATTCTTTTGCAGTGGCATATTTCATAATAACAATTTATATTTCTTACATAATTTATCTGCTTTGAAAAGGCAATCAGTATCTTTTTTTTTAATGTTCCCATTCTCAGCCCTATAGACAAATGGCTGTAATGTTTCTATTTCAAAGGGAGAATATTTTAACAAAAACTGTATCAAATATCAGGGGACTTATCCTATCTTGAGGACACTTTGTATTAGGGAAACTTCTTTGTTCCTTTCCTTCCTAAATAATACCAGAGACATGGACATAAGACAAATTTCTCATAAAACAAACCTAAGATAAATATATAATGCTCTTCTTGAGGAATTTTAAGTCATGGTTATTTTATATATTTTTTCTTAGTATAGGAATCTCTTGGAGATGCAAAGTGAATGTAAAACAAAGAATTTCAAGAAATATACTTATCATAAAGAAGTTGAATTTTTTAAAATTTTCAGTTGGATGCATGATCAGCTATCCACATGCAAACTAAATGCTTATGCAGTTTTGGCAGTGACAAAATAACAATCCCCAAAGCAGATGAATCCTGAGAAATTTTCTTCAAAATTATGCAGTTATCGACCTAGTGCCAATTATTATTCAATGTAGAACAGTAATTGAAAATACTGATATGCTCAGAATTATAATAATTTCTAAAAATAGGGCTTTAAATCATATGGTGCATTTTAGATTCTAATTTCAGGATGACATAGTTGTTATTGGCTCCTAATTTTGGTATTGTAATTTCTTTAAAGAGAAAAATTCTCAGTGAATTAGACTGAATGCTTTTCTGATATTTATCTCTGGAATTTTTGAAATTCATATGCCCAAATCCAAATACCCAAGGCTGCTTTGCATGTTGTTGGGAAAGCTGGGGAATGAGTTTTGTTGGATTCTTTTCCGGTTTTTCATATATTGAAACAATGATATTAATTATTGTCATCTTTATGAGATATTTATTTCATTTTAATTTTTTATTTTATTTAGTTTATTCGTTTAGTGGTACTAGGGGTTCTTGCCCATGCTAAGCAAACAATTGACCACTAAATTGCTTCCTCAGCTCTCTTTTTATTTTTCTTGTTGAGGCAGTTGTTGTTGGGTGCTGTCAAGTCAGATCTGACTTATAGTGACCTTATGTACAACAGAAGGTAACACTACCCACCATGCACATAAATCCTTTTATGTTTGAGCCCAATGTTGTAGCCACTATGTTTCTTCTCATTTTGAATGGTGCCACATCAGCGAAAGGAGGTCCCAGGGACTTTACTTCATTTCTATCATTAAGGTTGATTTTACTTTGAGGAAGCAAATCTACCCCAGGTGTTTCATGAAAGCTGTCTAGCCTAGGGGGCTCATTTTCTGGCACTATATCTGACAGTGTTTTTCTGCTATTCATTAGGTTTTCAATGGCTAATTTTTCTTCTGGAGTGAGCTGACATGTCCTTCCCCCTAATCTGTCTTAGTATGGAAGTTTAGCTGAAATGTGTCCACCATGAGTGGCCCTCCTAGTATCTGAACACAGTATTCAGGATCACAGCAGCATGCAGACCTCCACAGCACAAGCTGACAGACACAAGGGAGTGTTGAGACAGTCTCTGTAAATTGTGAAGGCTGCCCCTAATCACAAACCTGTAATTTTCCTTCTTTAGCCTTCCAAATCCCTGGGATTACAGGCATGCACCATGTCACCCAGCTATGTGATTTTTAATTGTGTTTATTTTTAATTTTTCCTTATTCTGCTTTTTTAAAAGTAGCCTTCATTTACAAAAAGTAACATTAAATTTTGAGTAAAGGTTTTTTGTACTGTAAGTCTGTCTTTCTCTCTCTCTGTATCTCTCTGTCTCTCTTTCTCTCTCTCACCCCCCCACACACTACACACACAGGCATACAAGGTATGATCAGAACATAGAGTGAATGCTGCTGCGGAGTGCCATTCAAAAGAAAGGCAAGGATTTTCAATACAAGAAAGCAGCAAGTGGCAGGTTGATCCTTACTAACAGTGTGTGACAAGTTTCAACTTGTTCCTTATAGTCAGTCCTGTGTGAGTTACAGTTGAGAGAATGTATGTTTTAAAGTGGCCCAAAACCATGAATTATAAACAATGCTTCTGGCGTGGCAATTTCTGTTAAATAAACATTATACAATGTGCCCTCATTTGCCTTGTTCACTGGATTTGGCACTGTGTAACTTCTGGCTCTTCCCCAAAATGAAAATGACTGGGAAAGGTAAATGTTTTGAATTGACTCAGGACATTGAGGCAGCCAGGACAGCATAACTAAAGACATGATCTTGCCTTCTCTCAAACAAATGGAATTTGCCCTTCATATAGATTATTCTTTTACTCACAATCCTGTGAGATTCATTTCTGTTTTTGCGTCTAGCAGTATTTTGTTTATACTCATGCTATACAGTAGTTTGTAAAATAAATATTTGACTTTTTTCCATTGTTGCTGATAGGCATTTGAATGAAATTCAGCTCTACTAAGAATGGAGGTACATGCATATGCATATGTTTGATAGACATGTATACACAAAAATGCCAGGTAGATAGCTAGGAATAGGGTTTCAATGTCATAATATATGTGTTTATCAGCCATAATAGATGCAGCTGAGATTTTCAAAGGAGTTGTTCCAGTGTACAATGCCACCAGCTGTGTTGAGAATGCTCACTTATTTTGACGTGAAAGATGTATAGATATGTGAAGCTGAGGGATGATTTTAGTTCATAGTAAAAGAACAATAATAGAAGACTTTACCTGTAAATATTTTCATAAGATCTGTAAGGAGAATTAACTGGATTACTTTCACAGATTGATAAAATTGTTCCTATAAAATGAATTATATTCAATGATTACATTGTTGTTTTGATAACTGGAAAATATCTACTAAAAATGCACACTAGCTGAATCATCTTCAGTGGTCAATCTACCACAAATTTTATCTGATGATTTGTGTGCTTAGAGTCATACCATGTTGTTGTTAGGTGTCGTCAAGTCAGATCCTACTCATAGATGACAGAACAAAATAACTCTCTGACACTGTGCCAGGCACATAATCTTTTTTATGTTTAAGCCCATTGTTGTAGCCCCTGTGTCAATACATCTAATTGAGAGTTTTCCTTTTTTTTCCTTGACCTGCCACTCTCCTAAACATGATGTTCTTCTCCAGGAACTGGTCCCTCCTGACAATATATCCAAAATATGTAATAAACAATCTAGCCATCCTTGCTTCCAAGAAACACTCTGGTTGCCCTTCTAGGATGGATCTATTAGTTCGTTTGGCAGTCCATGGTATATTCAGTATTCAACTTGAGCAGCATAATTCAAAAGCATCAATTCTTCTTCTTTCTCCTTTATTTAAATTCTTGCTGCCACAACCATATGATGCAACTGAAGTACTATGGCATTAGTTAGGTGTACCTTCATCTTCAATGTGACATATTTACTTTTCAACCTTTTAAAGAGGTCTTCTGCTACAGCTTTTCCCAATGAAATGTGTCTTTTGATTTTTTAACTGATGCTTCTGAGGGTATTGATTATAGAACCAAGTAGAGAGAAATCTTGGAAAATCTCAATTGTTTCTTCATTTATCATGGAGATACTTACTAAGGCAGTTGTAAACATTTTTATTTTCTTGAAGTTGAGGCACAATACATACTGAAGACTCTGTTCTTTGATCCTCATCAGTAAGTACTTCAAGTTGTCTTCAGTTTCTTATCTTCTTTCTTTCTTTCTTTCTTTCTTTCTTTCTTTCTTTCTTGGTTTGGGGATACTTCTACTATAACACAAACTCTATATCTTTAGAGATCCATCTGACCACTATCTGGTGTCCTTCTATGGGAAAAATAATGAAGCATAGGAGGATACAGCACATTTTCATGTTTGAACATTTACTCATAGTACTACAGTAAGTCATTAAAGGCTTGACTGTTATGTTCATGTGGCTTGCTGTCTTAATTGTGGACACTTGGTAGGTCATCTCTCTATAGCTCAGTTCAGCCCTTGACAGGATTGGTAAGAGATGCACAGACAAAAAAGGTCTGGGAACTAGGATGGAAGACAGGGCCAGCCCTTCATAAATACTATAGTAAAACATCCATTATTTGGTGTATATATCTGGTTTTCAGTTACACCTTTTTTTCTATTATAAATTTTGAAGCATTCTTCTAAAATTTGGATTAATTTCTTCTTTCTTTCCTTTTCTTTCTTTCTCTCTTTCCTTCTTTCTTTCTTTCAGCTGTTTTCACAGTGGTCCTATCAAATCCACAGAAGTACACAGCCCTAGGACGTGATACTTACCTGACTTTGAGGAGAAAGATAACAGATACATCTCATTCCTTAGTGTTTAGGGAATAGTTGCAAGAATAAAGGAGAAATTGAATCGATTAAACAATCCTGTCCACTTTATGATAGTAAAACCTATTTCTGCATTTTAATACCACTTCTGGGCCTTTTCTTTCTTCTATATCTTAAGCCAATTACTTTCTTTCTTAAATTTTATCTCTTACTTTGCCTTTGCTTCCTACATGCTTAATGTTTATGATGGTAGATTTTAGGCAGAATTCTGCCTTGTGAACCTTGTTTTTCCTTTCTTCCTTTTTATTTTTAAATTTTTTTCTAGAAAGGTAAGCCACCAATTCATAGCTAAACTTCTAAAAAAATGACAATAAGAGAAATAGATAACACATACACACACAAAATAAAAGTAGGAAGGTCTGTGTTGCTTATGTCATATTTTATTCTTCTTAAAGCTATTGCTTTGTATTCATTGAATTTTCCATGTATCTGATTATCTGAATCTCATAAAGATTGAAGAGAGAGGAAAATGGAGTATGGGGAGAGGGAGGGGAATGGAGGCAGCATAACTGCTCTATGTTCTTACCACATATATCCTAGTTTCTGTTGAGAAGTTGTAGATCCTTTTATAAAATGTAAATGTTTTTCTTCCACCAGCAAAAGTTAATTTTAAAAGAAATAAAACATAAAAATTATATTATATAGTCTATGCTAGTGAAACATGATTGGCTGCTGTAGGTCTAAAGCAATACAGGTAGAGAAGAGAATAATACAACAAATATGATTATGCATGTTTGTCTCAGGTTGTATAAGTTCCATAATTTATCTGATTTCTATATTTTTCTTAAGTTTGAAGGGGAGGATAAAATTAAATGCTTAAATGTTAATTGTCAGTTTTTAATATTTTAGATAAGAAAAATACATTATTTGTTGGCTTCAATAAACATCATGATTAAATAAATTTTGATGTCTTAAAACTACTTTCTAGATACATCAGACATACATTACTAGGATCTGAACAACAGTACAACATCAATAAAAAGGAAACTATCTGGAGTTTTCCTTGTCTTCCTTTATGAATATGTAAATGAGGTAGTTAAATAACTTCAATTATTTTAGGCAGAGCAGAATTTCATTGTCAATTGCTCAAACTTTTGACATTGCAGTTTGTGATTATTTAACTTGTGATAGCTCACAATTCTTGCTGATCAAAAAAATAGCTTCCTTTTTAAAAATGCCCCTAAAATTTTCACTAAAATAACTGCCAACCAAATAAACTAAAATGACTACTTATAATTATTATTTTTTCTTGATGGATTGAGGCCCTTTGGACGGCTACATGACTCATTGGAGACTTACTGAGGAACAACACTAATGAAAATTGAATATTTGTTACTTAGAATATTTGTTACTTAGAAAAATCTATGGAAATCAGATGTGCAAGAGAACAATGAAACACATTGTACCACTGAATTATTCAATAATCTTTTGGTTACAGTTGACATTGATTCAAACTAGATTAAGCCACAAAGAAGAATTCATAGGTCCACATTACTGGAAAGGCTAAATAGGAGTGCTGACTTTAGCAAGGATGGATTCCAGCTTGGCTATGTCACAGCAATCTGTCATTTGATGCCTCTCTTTTTATTGATTTTTCAAATGGGTTCTCATCATCACCACAACACTAGTTTTTACATGTTCTCTTTTAACAAAAGCACTGATTTTTCATGATCTCACAAGCAGAGAGACCTCCTTTCCTGGTTTCCACGCCAATACATCCACCTGCCTCTCTGTCCACCTTTCTGACAAGAGTAGATCAAATCAAATCAGTCATTCAATCAATCAGTCAATCAAGCCATCACAATTCTGACTGGTTCAGCTTGATTCCTGTGGTCATCCTTAAACCAACTGTCTAAGTGGAAGAAGTATCCTAAATAAAAAAGTGGTCTGTGTGTTGCAGTGATTGTTGTTTCTTTAAAAAGTATCCTAAAACCTAGTTGTAAAGAATAAATAATCATTCATTTCATTGCTGAATTCTGTAGGTCAGGTATTCAAGAGGAAAAATTTGGTGGCTTCACTTGCTGTCTGTTAGGGCATCTCAGAGGCTGTTGTCTGAAATCGCCCGAAGTCTTGTGCAATCATGTATTGAAGCTGAAAAGCATAGGTAGAGACAAGATTCCTAGATTCCTTGGGGCATCTGTTTCTTGCTCTGTGTTTTCTTCATCTGCTTTCCAAGTGTAAACAGATAATGCAGCCAGATTTTTTACATGGCAAGTCAGAAATAAAGAAATTTGAATGCTAGGTGAAATTTATACTTTCCTTTCCTAACGTGGAGTTAGAAGTCACACAGTGACACTTCTGACTCATTCTATTTATTAGAAGCATTTGATATGCCTGTCTCTGTTACACAGACTTGTATTTTGTGAGTGGAGGTTCAAAGGATTTGAGGATATTTTTAACACAAACTCAGTGTGTCTACTTTGGGGATGCATATATGACATGCCTTAACAGAAATTCCCACCAGATAAAAGACATACAGGTAACAACAATAAAAGTGTATATGGGAGGTGTTTATAACCAGAATATGAAAAAAGAATGTAGAACTAGTCATTACAATTAATTTTGCTTCAGAGGCTCAATATGGTATTTATATCCTACTATGATTGCAATTCAAATGATTTTAGAAGAAAAAATAAATATCCTTGCTGACAACCAGCAACTCATGAAAATACAAAGTGCAATCAAATATATTGAGCAGCACATAAAA
>VMDO01026430.1:0-26710 GCA_007922755.1 Pedetes capensis | reverse complement strand
TTATTATATTATATAATATTATATATTATATATTATTGTATGTGTTATATATTATATTATCATATTATATATTATATATAATATATATTACATATTATATATTATATTATATATTATATAACATATTATATATTATATGTTATATAATATATAATATTATATATATAATAATATAATATATGTAATATATGATATATAATATAATATATTATAATATATAATATATTATATATTATATGTAATATATAATATGTAATATATAATATATAATATATAATGATATATAATATATAATATAATAATTAATATAATAATTAATATTATTAATATTAATATTAATATAATTAATAATAATTAATATAATAATAATGATAAATACTGCATTGTTTGTGATAGTGAAGACTGAGAGATGACCTGGGTGGCCATCCTGTGTGGAAAAATAAGAAAGCACAGTGGATGTGCACCATGAAAGGATTGTGCCCTAAGGAGAAGCAAGGGGTAGGTATTAAACAGCAGCTGGCACATATGTGTGTCAGCCTGGTTCTGAAGGAAGCAAGGCAGAGTGCCATCTGCAGCCCATTACCATTTATGTGAATTTACAGCACACACACACTAAGACAACACCATGGGTTCACAAAGATAAAGATAGATTAGACAGATAGACAGATGATAGCTAGGTAGATCGATGATTGATAGAATGATGAATAGATGATTGATAGATATGACATTTTTTGTTGTTTTTAGGTGTCATTGAGTCAGATCCAACTCATAGTGACCCTGTGTACTGCACAACGAACTGCTACCCAACACGATGTCACGCACGTGATCTTTTTATGTTTGAGCCTAGTGTTGCAGCCACTGTTTCTTTTCATCTTGAGTCATGCCACATCAGCAAAAGGAGGTCCCTGCGACTTTACTCCATTACTGTCATTAAGGTCGACTCTACTTTCAGGAAGCAACTCTTCCTCAGCCGTTCCTTGAATATAACCTTGATGCATATGAAAGGATGACAAGGATACCAATAGAGAATACATTGATAAGGGTTACTTATCACACACTTCGACGTGAGTTTGTCCAAAGTTGGAGGGAGACCTTTGAAAGGCAAGAGGAATGACTGCAGTAAAAATGAGAGAAACAAATAAAATATGAATAAAAAAGACCCTGGCACAGTCCATAAATATTAGTGTCAGGTAAGGAGCCGAAAACCCCATAAACTCAACAGACCTTTATTGGGAGAAGCTGCTGGGGCTGTCTCTAGCAAAGGGAGAGCAGCCACCCAGGGAAGAAGGGGCAAGGCTTTTATGGGCTCTAGATGAGAGGGGAAAGGAGTAATTGATGTATTGTATGGGGATAGGTAGGAAGTGCGTATGCATAGAGCTCTGATAGGCTGGAATAGTTGCCAGGTGGGGCAGACTTTCCCGTCAAAATTTTGGTGGGCTTTTTCACAGGCTTTTTCAGACTGGGGGACAGTGGGTAGAAGAAGGCACCACCTTATGGGGAGGAGCAATCTTTGATAGGTCCTGCACTAGCATCAAGAGAACAAGGGTCCTGGTCCCCATGGTAACCAGGACACAATACCCTCCGTCTGGGAGTGCCAAGCCCCACAGTGGGGTGCATGCATGGAGCCGCACTCTGGGGGGCACCAGAGATTCCAGCCTGGTGGATGCCTAGGGCTCTGTGGGGCAGTGCAGTTCTGTTAGAGGAGAGGAGAAGCCTGCATCTGCCTAATAATTAGCATATCAAGAAATAAAGGGTATGATTACTTCAACTCTGTGTGCTTGAGGTACAGTAGAATGGGAAGAGGGCAAAAGAAGACAACACTAAAGAAATCAACTGATACCCAATACATTGGTCACACAGGAAGAGCCCGAGCATGTCCACGGATGGCCTGGGGGAGCTGGAGCTGGAAGGCACAGCCGCCACCCCCAACCTGCACCTTAGTTGTTGTTGTCAGGTGCCACAGAGTCGTCTGATTCATACCGACCCTATATACAACAGACGAAACACTCCTGGACATTGTGCCATGCCCGGCACTATGTCAGTGCTTCTCTGCTATTCATAGGGTTTTCAATGGTGGATTGTTTGAAGAATAGGTTGCCAAATCTTTCTCCGTAGCCTGCAGCCCCTGATATTCCCAGATGTACTCCCATCCAAGGGCTAACCAGGCCAACCGTGCTTAGCTTCCACCATCAGACAGAATCAGAGGCCAGGGTACCATGGCTGCAGACCTGCACCTTATCACACTACTCTAACCCTCACGTGACCTCAGGGCTGAGGGTCTCATTGGGCATCTTTCTGAGCCAAGCCCTATAGCTGATCCTTTACATACGCTTTCTCATGAATCCTAACACAGTCCCATCAGGGTTCATTTTGAGCTACTATTGGAGGGCGTCTGAGTGGGTCCCTTTAAGAGACTGGAACAGAAGAGCCAGCTCCCTCCGGGGAACAGTTTTTATACCCAGCTGCTCGACCCCAGAAAAATACTCCAAGACACAAACAAATGGATCAAGTTTATTTAGGCCAGCTGGCCAGCTACTTTCAGTCCCGGGAGTGGACTTTCAGAAAGCAGCAGCCAACTCACATTGGTTAGGGGCTTTATAAGGTAAAGGCGGGGAAGCAAGGCTACAGAAGTGAGAATTCTTTATCAGTTAAGGGAGGGGGGGTACAGAGTAAGTTTTCATTTCTCAGAAGTCAGCCTTACTCACAGGAATTCCAGTCATCAGCTCTCCGCCTAGTTTATCATGTATGACCTTCTCTGTGACATGGTTTCTCTTATCAAAGGACCTTCAGTTCTGCCTGGGGCTTGTCTGCAAAGCGCCAGTGGGATCATGACAAGCTTTTTTCTGTAAACTTTTTCTGTTTCCACACAGTCACTGAGATACCCTTTGTTTCCTTTTCCTTCTCCTCCTCCTCTTCCTTCTTCCTTTCTAATTATAAATAATTGCCTCACTGCACAAACTATGCAAATATAAAGAAGTGAAGCAACCCATGTAAATGAATTAACGATCCTGCTTCCTTCCTTCCAAACGTGTAATCTTTTGCATCCTTATTGGTACTGAAAAGTTGTTTCCTGCCAGGCCACCCTGGGGCCTCTAAGGAGCAGGAGACCTAAGACCGGAAGTAGCCGTTCAGGAATATGCCGGAAGCTCCCTCCACCCCTCCCTGCATGCTCAGGGCAAGCTGCTCCCAGCTTGTCTCCTCACATGGTCACCCCAATGTGTGACCCCTTGTCTTCCCTCCCATCCTCTCTGCCTCCTTCCGGCAACATGTTCTAGAAAATGGGCTGGGGGCAGAGGGAACCCTTGCACCGCGGTGTCTCTGTTTCTCCGTCCTCAGCCGCAGGCAGCCTTTCTGGCGGGCCTTTGCAGCAGTCGGAGGGTAACTGTGCTGCTTGCGCCATTTGTCGTAAAGCGCAGCCATCTTGGTCGCTGTCTGGCATGAGCACCCATGTTTTCTTTTGGGGAGAAAATCGCAGGCAAATATATGCCCGCCTGCTCCCAGTAGAGTTATAAAATTCTGTTTGAGTTCAGTAAAACGTGGAGGGCAGGAAATGACTCTTTTCAACTTAAAAAAATATTGGGTCATATCCCACAGGCCTCCACAGAGTGAGGGGAAGCAATGCAGAGCTAGTGCCCAGGGACCCACGAGCAAAAGCAGCTGCCCCCTGGCTTCGCCGGATGGGCCTGGCGATGCGCTGTGGGTCTGTAGGGAGAGAACATTGCTCTGTGCCCTGGCGGGGGAGCCGTGAACAGGAGGAGCGGGTCCTGCCCTCCCTATGTGGCAAAGAGGGATAGCCTCGACTGGCAGGACAGGGTTCTCTGGGGCTGGGACGGGGGCAGCACCTGGCAGGGAGAAGAAAGCGCTGGCAGAGCCACCTCCTGGGACTCAAGGACTTGTAGGTGATTCCCAGAGGGAGGCTGAAGCCAATCCACCAAGACTTCCAGGGCATGACAGGCTTTAGGGTGTATCCAGAGGACTCTGTGGAGTGCCTGCAGGATTTGAAGACGTGCTCCATTTCATACTTTGAAAAGATCTCATTGGTTGGTTAGCCAGGCTGGATTTGGGGCACCTGCTCGCTCTCCAAAGTGGATAAGTCTAAAAGGTACATAAAACCAGGCGATACAAACCAGAGCAGTGGTCGCTCTGCAGATGGAGGATAGGGGGCAAGCGACTGGAAAACCTCAAGGGACTTTCTGAGTGGAAGAAATGTTCAGTGTCTTAATGGAGGCATTGGTTGCCCAATGGTGGGTGTTTGTGCAAAGTCAATGACCTGCCCCTTAGGATCTGGGCATGTTGCTCTGTGTAAATTCTACCTTTATTTTTAAGAATTGTCTATGTTGAAATTGGGAGAAGGACCTGGCAACCCAATCCCAAAAATCAATACACCATTGAAAACCCTATGAACAGCAGAGAAGCACTGACAACAGTGTTTCGCCTGTTGTACGCAGGGTCACTATGAGTTGGACACTGACTTGATGGCACCTAACAACAACAACAACATGTTGAAATAAATGTTTGTCTATGTTGAAATAAATGCTTCAGGGAAAAGCCATCAGGACTTAGTAGCAAATACAGCAAAGAAAGAGGAAGTAGTCAAAAGTGACAGTAGAGGGAACTGGCCGTGGGGGCAGGGCAGAGACCAGGAAAGAGACCAGCAAGACAGTTCGAATTGAGAGGTGAGAGGGGAAAGAGGGACCAGCGGGTGCAGAAGCTGTGAGTCTCAGGAAGCAGTGTGGGGACACAGGGTGAAGGAAGCAGAAAGAGGGGGTGGAGTGAGATGAAGCCTGGGGACAGGGCAGGAGAGCTCCCCAAGCCTTCAGGGGAGCCAAGGAAGGGGGTGTCTACACGAGGGGCAGTGGGATTCCAGGGAAGAGTTTAAACAGCAGGTTGCCATGACCCATGCGTATTTCTGGGAGACCCTTGGGCTGCACTGTGAAGAACTCACTAAGAAGAGGCCACATGCATGGGGATACAGTGGAGAAAGAGGGAGGCAAATTGACCAACTCTGGCCCACAACTTCTTTTTGTAAATAAAGTTTTATTGGGCAGAGTGCCGCTGTGCACACCTGTAATCTCAGTGAGTCAGAAGGTGGAGGCAGAAGGGTTGCAAGTTCAAGGACAGAAGTAGCCGGTATAACTTAGCGAGACCTTATCTTGAGAAAATTTAAAAATAGGTGGGCTGGGGGTGCCACTCAGTGGTAGAGTGCTTGCAAAGTATATCCAAGGCCCTGCGTTTAGCCCCTCAGTATAGTTTTTAAAAAATGGTTATTGGAACACAGCCATCATCTCTGGTTGCTTTCCCACTACAAGTGCAAGGTGAAGTTGTCCTGGCAGAGACTGTGTTAGACATTTCATGGCTGTGACAAATACCCAAGGGAAATCGTTTAAAGGAGAAAAGATTTACCTGGGCTCCTGGTTTGAGAAGGGTAAGTCCATGGTGGGCCGATTCCATCGCTGTGGGCTCTTGGTGAAGCAGAACACCGCGGCAGCAAGAGCACGTGGCGGAGCAAAGCTGCTCACCTCAAAGCAGCCAGAGAGCAGAGAGAGAAGGCTCACGCTGTGGGGCTGTCTCCTTTCGCCTCTTGTTCCTTCTGGCCCCCAGCCTATGGATGGTGCCGCCCCCCTCCAGGCCAGGTCTCCTGCCTTGGTGAATCCTCTCTGGAAACACCCTCACATACACCCCCAGTGCTCTCCCAGTCTTCTGGGTGCTTCTCAACCCAGTCAAGTTCACAATCAAGATTAGCCTTGCAGAGACCACATGGTCCTTTTCAGAAAAAGGTTGCCCACTCCTGGGCTAGGCATCCAGAGTGAAGACACCAACCGGAAGCTATCACAGGCTATCCAAGAAAGGACTTAGCGGGGGTCCCACAGAACTACTCAGACGGCTGTGGGATTTCCTGTGGGTGGCGTCTCTCTCATCTGACTCTTGCAGAGCCCCAGGGGCGGGGTAAACCAGTTCTTCCAGAGCAGTCGATGCCAGGCACTGTTCTAAACACACCGCCAGACGCTCCTGGAAGAAAACAGTCTACACTAGACATTGTGGTGAGTTCTTGGGACCCCAGAGGAGTGGCGCACGCCCACAGGTTGCAGCAAGGTCAGAGCCAGGATGAGCTTCCGTGCAAATAGCAGAACATGCTTTGGTAGAGGTTTGCAGACCTGAAGGCCTCTTCTTTAGTGTGAAGGACAGTGGGGAATCCCTAAGGAAGTGTGCAAGCCTGGTGCTGGTCATGTCTTCCAGAGCCCGTGGGCTACCACTGCAGGCGTGAGCCACTCTGAATTGTCTGCTTTTGATAAACCAGTTGAATGTTGTTGTTGTTAGGTGCTGTAGAGTCAAGTCCAACTCATAGCGACCCTCATAGGGTTTTCAATAGCTGACTATTTCGGGATTGCCTTGGGAGTGGGTTGCCACGTCCTTCTCCCATTTTGCGGTGTTAGGAATCGAACTTGGGACCTCATTGACTGCAGAGCAGCGCTCTACCAACTGAGCTAAATCCCAGCCCTTGTTGTTGTTAGGTGCCGTCAAGTCGGTATCCGACTCATAGCAACCCTCATAGGGTTTTCAATGGCTGACTGTTCCGGGATTGCCTTGGGAGTGGATTGCCAGCCCCTTCTCCCATTTTTTGCGGTGCTGGGAATTGAACTCGGGACCTCAGAGACTGCAGCGCAGCGCTCTACCAACTGAGCTAAATCCCAGCCCAAACCAGCTGAATGGTTCCTGCTAAATTTAACTCAGAGTTACATTAGGTTATCATTTCTTTACCTGCAGAGTGCGTTGGGTTTTTGTGACTGGAGTTCCAGGTACTGCCTATGCCCCCTCCCCACAACCCATTCAATATCATTAATCAACAAAGGAATCCAGGAGTCTGACTAGTGGGGGCTCATGGCTGCACTCCCAACTCTGTACTTTTCATTTCTTTTCCTTGTTCAAGGAAACGATTATGTTTTCACACAGTTCTCATTCATAAGAGTAGAAGAAGGTGAGCTTTTTCTTTAACATCAAGGACCTTTTCCCAAAACAAGTAGTTTGCCAAACTTACCTTGTATGTGTAGCACAATTCAACATTATACCGTATTCTAAAAAGAAATTTTTGCCGGGCACAGTGGTGCACGCCTGTAATCCCAGCAGTGGGAGAGGAGGAGGCAGGAGGATCGCAAGGTCGAGACCAGAGGCAATCTGCATAATTTAGCAAGACTCTGTCTCAAAACAGTAAAAAAAAAAAAAAAAAAAAAAAAAAAAATGGGCTGGTCGTGCAGCTCAGTGGTCCAGCACTTGCAAAGCATGCAGGTGTGAGACCCTGGGTTCAACCCTCAGTACCACAAAAAAAAAAAAAAAAAAAAAAAAAAAAAAAAAAAAAAAAAAAAAAAAAAAAAAAAAAAAAAAAAAAAAAAAAAAAAAAGGAAAGAAAGAAAGAAAGAGAAAAGAAAAATTCTCTGAATCAAAGAATCTGGAACATTTTCATGACAATTTCCATTAACATTAAAAATATGTCTACAGAAGTGATGTAACTATGGTTCACAGCTCTATGACAGCTGGAAAAGAGGAGCAGCAAGGAGGTGATGGTTCTCACCGCCTGGGAGGACCCAGTGTCCACCCCAGGGGAGGTTCCACTGTGTCCATCAGAGCCCCACTGCTTCAGTTCTTAACTTTGCTGCACAGCTCAGAAACCTGGACCAAGCACGTCAGTCCCCCAGCTGCCCTGTCTGTAGCGCTGTGCCTGCACCACAGGATTGGTGTGGACATTGTCAACCAGCAGCGCCCAGCACAGGAAGTGACCAACAAGCAGCTGCCACTCTTGTCATTGGCCCCATGCTCTCTTCTCTCCAGCCCAAGTCAGAGCCCAGCGAGGCGGGGCAGAGTATCAGGCTGAGTTTTACTACAACCGGCCACGCCTTCACAGTGGGATGTGGCCAAGTAGCGTGACCTCACTCCAGCTTGATTTCTCATTGAGAGGAGGGAGAAGGGACTAAACAGGACTCAGCATGATGCCAGAGGTTTGGCTCCATAATTGGGCACACCAAGTGCTCGTTGTCATGCTGTGTGGGCTGTGTGTTGCTGGGATGCTGAAAGCTATGCCCCTGGTATCTCAGATACCAGGAGGGTCACTCATGATGGACAGGTTTCGCCTGAGCTTCTGGAATAAGAGACTAGGGATGAGGACCCGGCAGCCCACTCCTGAAACAATTAGCCATTGAAAGCCCTATGAATAACAAAGAAGCACTGTCCAATATAGGACTGGAAAATGAGCCCAGGTTAGATGGCATTCAAGAGACGACTGGAGAAGAGTTGCCTCCTCAAAGTACAGCCCACCTTCATGATGGGAATGGAGTAAAGGCCCTGGGACCTCCTTTTGCTAATGTCACTTGACTCAAAATAAGAAAAAGCACAGTGGCTGCAACAATGGGCTCAAACATAAAAAGATCATGTGCATGGCACAGTGTTGGGTAGTGTTTCATTTCTGTTGTACCTGGGGTTGCTATGAGTCACATCGGACACAACAGCACCCAAAAATAGCAATCTCCCTCTTGCTCCTTAAGCCAGCCTCAAGACACCCTCCTGCCAATGCCCCTTAGCAAGGAGCAGGTGTCTGCAGAGCCAGCAGTCAGGGTTACAGCTCTGAACATGTGTGCAGGGTAGGAGAGGCACCTCATGGCTATATCTGCCAAAAGCTCTGTGGCCCATGAGGGCCTTTGCCTAGGCACGGTGGGCTCTGGGGACTGTCTTAGCTGTTTGTGCTTCTATAACATAATGCCACAGACTGGGTGGTTTTTGAAGAACAGAAGAGATCTGATGGGATTGGATGCCCCAGGGCGACGGCTGCAGGCTCGCCGTCTTCTAGCCTCTCCTATTTGTGTGAGGCTGCATCCATGTACTGATTAGCGAGTGAGATCTTTTGCATACTGGGAAAGAGTCGTGTTTTTGTGGCCTAAACTATGGTCTGTGTTTTCTTATGAACTGGGACATATTTCTTCCCTTTGGTATTATACTTGCCTTGTGGGTACAGTAGAAGTGCAGGGGGGAATGTGGTCATGGTAAATATAAACCTAAGATAATATGCAACAAGTATTACATGTTGCTTTCATGCTGATTAATTCTTAAAAGTCTAATTTTCAAAAGCCTGCAGCTGTACCACTGTGGCATCCAATCCCATCAGATCTTGGAAGCTAAGCAGGGTGGGGCCTGGTTGGTACTTGGATGGGAGACCGCCTGGGAACACCAGGTGCTGTAGGCTTGGGAGATGGACCTGGCAACCCACTCCCAAAAAATCAATCTGCCATTGAAAACCCTATGAACAGCAGAGAAGCACTGACAATGGTGTTTTGCCTGTTGTATGTAGAGTTACTGAGTCAGACACCGATTCCATAGCACCTAACAATGACAACAATTTTCAGAAACAAAACCCCACAATGAAGACTGGCATTTACTCATCTTGACCAGGGTGGGAAGCTGATTTAAGAATGCCTCACGCAGAACACGTCTACCCCAGGGTCCCCCTGGGGTTCCATCAGAAACAGTGACACGGGAACAGGAAGAAGAATCTCAGAGGTGGTTTTATAGCCATCGAGTTAACCGATTGTTTCGTTTATTTGGTGTTTTTTGTTTGTTTGTTTGTCTTTTGTTTGTTTGTTTGTTTTTGTCTCTGCCTTTCCACAGAAAAGCCTGGGCTCCTACTGTTTCCTAGTCTTCGCCGCCATATGCACCGCGGGTGCCACCTACTTCTATTTCGTCCTGCCTGAGACCAAGAACAGAATCCACGCGGAAATCAGCCAGGCATTCGCCAAGAGGAACAAGGCATGCACCCCGCGGGTGAAGGTTGACTCAGCCGTCGCTGGGGAGAAGGCAGATGCTTCTTCCAAAGGGGATAACCATGTCGAAAACAAGATTGTCTAAATGGACGCACTTCCCATTTCAGAGACCAAAGATTCGCCCATATTGGGAAGGCTTACACTGACCAAAGCCATGCAGGGTACATTAAGAAGTATTCAAATATATGCCTGGTGAATCTAAGCTCACGACCATTTATTCACAGCTGCATCTCGCAATAACTTCTGGAAACTGGAAGGAATCACACTCTGCACAGGTCTTCTGTATGGGTCAAAGAGCTGCCTTCTTTGTGACGGAGGCTACAGTTTTTAAATGATGTGGGAAATCGTGTAGGGATGTTTTCTCAAGGGAAAACCACCTGTTCTGATGGATGGCTTGATATGCTGGAAATCACACACTGAGGCTCTGGTCCCAGCTCTGCTATAAGTAACCCTCATCAGCCTGTCGCCTGCAGCCTCCATAACCCTGGGCTTTAGTCTTGGACACAGGCTTTCAGATATCCATAAGGAAACTCTGTGGACCTCCTAATACGTGCCTGCTGCCAACCTTTGGCTCTGTCTTGTAGACCTCAGGCTTAGGAGAGCCTCCTACCAACCCACCATCCAGCAGGTTCTGCCCTCCCCAGGCTATGAAGAGATTTAGCTTAAGAGAAAATGAGTGGTTTGACAGATAGTGAGTTGGCCATCACTCAAAGCACTCAAATGGAGGCTGGGTGATTACTTGCCTTGCCTGTTGTTAAGTACCAGTTTTAGAGGAAGGTGTTTGGGACGGGCATACTGAAGGGCTTTAACAATGCTTACATATCAGGGTCATTGGCACTGGAGCAATGCGCAGCCTGCCATTTTCATGAAGTGTACAGTTTGGCTGATTGCCTATACCTGCCTCCAAAACAAACCAAAATGCAAGTGACAGATTCTATAAGTACATGGCAGTGAACTTGAATTGGCAGCTGTGTGTTTGGATTCCGTGTGTCATAGAAGGAGTGAGGCCAAAGAGAGAAGGCTTTGGGCCAAGCAGCAGCCCTGGCTCCTGCAGCTTTCTCTGAGCGTTCCTCAGGAAGGCAGCCTTAGCCTTTGTCTGATTTTTCTGGCCGCTGAATACTCTTCCATCTGGGCCTCTGCTTTGCTTGATTGCCAGCTCCGGGTACCATGCCACTCAGCTTCGGTTTGGCCAGATAAGGGGGACAGTGTCTGTAAATATGAAGGGAAATTGACACATGGGTACAAAAAATGTCTGACATGAAAAGAGCCAAATAAAGCATAAAATAGAAATCTTAATGGTTGAGTGTGCACGTTCATTTGGAGACCTGAATATTTAGTTGATAGAGCGCTGCACTGCAGTCTCTGAGGTCCTGAGTTCAATTCCCAGCACCGCAAAAATGGGAGAAGGACCTGGCAATCCACTCCCAAGGCAATCCCCAAAAAACAGTCAGCCATTGAAAACCTTATGAGGGTCACTATGAGTCGGATACTGACTCGACAGCACCTAACAACAACAACAACAACAACAACAACAACAAATATTTACTAGGTACCTATCATGAACCAAACACTAGCTGGGCACTTAAGAGGCAGAGCAAGAAAGAAAATACATCGCCCTTGCCTGCTCAAGCTCATGTCTACCAGAGAAACCCAAGGCTCTGAGAGTAAGGTGCCATCAGTATTGGGCCAAGGCAAAGTGACACAGGGACAGGCAACAGGAATAGCTGGGGGAGGACAGGGGAGAAACAGGAAAGACTTCCCAGATAAGTGGCAGAAACAGAATGGAGAGCAATATGCCCAACAAGCAACAGACCAGGAATTATTCTTACTCATTATTATGTTTGAAAAGATAGTAGAAACACGTTAAGGGAATTTTTGAAAAACAAAACAGTAATCCACCTCATCTCAGCCCCTTCCTCCTGCCTAACACTATCATTTTAATTTTCATCCGACTCTGTCCAGTGCTTGCCTATTGTTTAGTTGTGATCACAGAATACATAAGACATCATTACAATCATCTTTCTCTCATCTCCTATTTTTTCCCACCCAGTTGATATTAAATCAAATGCATCAGCTGAACTTCAGAGCCTTTGGTTCACACTCTGGTATCCACTGCTGTGAATTCTTCACACGTAAAGTTGCTTTTCAGACACCAAAAGATAATGGGGTGTGGTGAGGCAGAGAGACAGACACTTCCACGGGTTCACCTCTTTGCTGAGCTTTGCTACTTTGCTGAGTAGTACCACCCATTTACAACATCCTGTATCCATCTATGGTCCCTAAAAGAACCTCTGGCCATCCAATCAATGTCTTCCTTTTCTGATTCTTGCTCGAGCATTAGGAATTGGTCCTTGTCTTTCTAGTTCACCTGTTCCCTTATCTCCAAGCCATTGTTGTTGTTGTTAGGTGCCATCAAGTCAGTATCTGACTCATAGCAACCCTACATAAAACAGGCAAAAACACTATTGTCAGTGCTTCTCTGTTGTTCATAGGGTTTTCAATGGTGGATTGATTTTTTGGGGTAGGCTGCCGGGTCCTTCTCCCAAGCCTGCAGCACCTGGTGTTCCCAGGTGGTCTCCCATCCAAGAACTAACCAGGCCCGACCCTGCTTAGCTTCCAAAATCTGACAGGATCAGATGCCACAGGACCACAGCTGCAGGCTCCAAGGTGGACGTTGACATATCCTCCTCTCACATTTGGTAAAGGAAAAGTAGCTCTTTTGGCTTCTGGTTCTGGTTAAGATGAAACAAGCACACAATATGCTATTTCTCTCACTGACTATAACTGAAAACTCTGGACCGAATGACAATCCAACCATATGAGGACAGTGAAAATCAATTATAGCAGGCACGTTAGGAGGCAAAGCAAAACTGGAAGAACAACTAACATGGCCAGGGGTTTTCTGCATCTTTCCTCCCATATCGCCTGGCTTACCCTCCAGGGTAGACCCATCTCCAGAATTCTGCCATGGGCCCTGACAGAAGAGGCTCCAAGAGAAACCTGGCTCTGTCCCTGTCCAGCATGACTGGAAGGGATAAACTTGCCAGCAACAGAAGGCAGCCTGCCCTGAGGTAGCCACAGTGACCGCGTAGGCAGCTAAAGAAAAATCCTTTTCTCTGATGAGAAGAACTGGCAAAATGGGCTTCTGTGTTCCCAACAGTGTCAGAGGACGCCTGCTTTCTTTTTTCTCCTTTTTCCTATTGATGCTTCAGCCCAGATGCAAACCCCACTGTGAAATGTATAATAAAATGGATAGAAAAAAAAAACCTTGCACATCTAGCCAAAAGACCAGGAGACATGAAAACCAGAAGGTGGGCAGTGTGTGAAGAAATCAGTGAGGAGAAAGCTGAAGGAAGTGTGGCCATAAATTTGCATATGAAACCCTGGGCTCATGCTTAAGATCCACATGCATGAAAGTGACAGGAAGCAGTACATCAGAAGCATCGAGAATCAAAATGCATGCCCATGACTGCACAGGCCCATACTTGGTCCCAAGTAGTGCACACAGAGGATGGATCCAAATAGCACTGTAGAGTCCTTCAAGAGCAAATTGAAATTGGAACCACAACCCACAGCATATGGGTGAGGATGTGAAGTCTGAATATAACTAGGTTGATGACCTGCTTGAAAGTAAAATTGCCCAGAAGGTTTCAATAGGTTCTCATGTATACTATCCAAAATGTTAAAATACAACACAAAATTACTAGACACATGCAGAGCTGGGAGAACCTCAACAACTCTCCAGGGCAATAGCATCAGATACCAAACACATAGGACTTAGATATAGTAGCTACTTCAAAGTACTGTGAAGTAAGGGAAAATCTTCTCAAAATGAACAAAGAAATGGAAATTACCAGCAAAGAAATCAAAACTTTTTTTTTTTGGCGGTACTGGGGGTTGATCCCAGGGCCTTGTGCCTGCATGCTCTGCTATGACCACTGAGCTATATCCCCAGCCCATTTTTTTTTTTTTTTTTTTTTTTTTTTTTTTTTTTTTTTTTTTTTTGCTTTTTGATACAGGGTCTCGCTAAGTGACGCAGACTGCCTCTGGTCTCAAACTTGTGATCCTCCTGCCTCTGCCTCCCGAGCCTCTGGGATTATTGGCATGCACCACCACATCTGGCAAATCAAAACTATTTCTAAAAATGAAATTTTTAGAACTGAAAAATGTGATAACTGGAAATTTAAAATCAACTTCATAGTATCAGTAGCAGAATAAAGATGACAGAGAAAAGGGTTAGTGAACTAACAGAAAGATCATGAGAACTTGCCCAGACCAAAAGCAGAAAGAGAGGAGGAGAAAGACTAAACAGAGCTTCAGGGACACAAAGCAAAATCCAAGTGTCTGCCGTGAATGTCATGGGAAACCCAGAAAAGGCTGATTCAGGAAATAAATACATATTTAAAGAAATAATCATTGAAAACTTCCCAAATTCGGTAAATGACATAAACTTACAGATTCTAGGCCAGTGAACTCTAAAGAAAATAAATTCAAAGAAAACCATGCTTGAACACTTCAGACTCAAGCTGATAAAAAGCAAATATAAAGGAAAAAATATCGAGAGGGTTAAAATGAACACATTACATATACTGACAAAATTATTTGCCTGACTATAAATTTCCCATCAGAAACCAAATAGACCAAAAGACACTGAAACAATATTTCAGTATTTTTAAATACCAAAAGAAAGAACTGTCAATCCAATTTAAATTATTAGAAGACTCATCTGCAGAGGGTGTCAAAAATGTATACACATCTTGACATAAAAACTTTTCATTTTGATATTTTGAGAATTTGTCATATCAGCCTACAGAATGGGAGAAAATCTTTGCCAGCTATGTCTCAGACAGGAGGTTAATACCTAGAACATACAAAGAGCCCTATGGGGCCCCTTGGCCTGGGGTTGGAACCCCACACCCCCACTGGTGGTAAGTGCAATGGAGACACAACCACTGTGGGAGCCCTTCAGGGAGGCAACTCAACTTTATTCCTGTGCATCAAGCTTTCAAATATCCTGGGTTAACCAATCAGCATCTAGGGCATTTGGGTTTAGCCAATCACATGTCTATGACTCAGCAAGAAATTTGAGGAGGCAACAAGAAATTCAAGGAGGGATACACCCCGGCTGCATCAGGCTGGTGCCATCTTGCCTCAACCTCATGGACTCAAGCTGGGTGTGCCCCAGGGAGTCACGAAAGAGTCCCAGGTGTACCTCAGGGCTCCAGGTGGGCTAGATACACCTCGACCCAAGCGGTTTCAGGACTGTCTTCCCTCCTTTCCTCCCTTGGCCCCATATCACCTTCTAATTTCATCCCCACAGAGCCCAAAAAATTAAACACCAGAAAAGCACATCATCCAATCAAAACAATGGGCAAATGAATGGAACAGAGAGTGCTCAAAAGAAGAAATACAAATGGCCAATAAACAGGAGATGTTCAATACCCTTAGCCATCAGGGAAAAGGAAATCAAAGCTACTTTGAGATACCATCTCACCCCAGTCCAAATGGCTCACATCAACAAAACAAATAGCAACAAATGGTGGTGAGGATGCAGAGAGAAAGGAACCCTACTACACTGCTGGTGGGAATGTAGGTTGGTGGAGCCACTAGGGAAATCAATAAGAAGGTTCCTCAGAAAACTAAAAATAGAACTACTACATGACCCAGCTATACCACTTCTGGGTATATATATATGTCCTCATACCATAGAGATACCTGCCAATCCATATTTGTGGCAGTACTATCCATAATAGCCAAGATATGTAATCAACCTATGTGTCCATCAATAGATAAGTGGAAAAGGAAAATGTGGTATGTAGACAGCATGGTCTCCATGTGTCTGTCAGCTGGTCATGCTATGGGGGCTTGTGTATTGCTGTGATGGTGAAAGATATGCCACCAGTATTTCAGATAACACCAGGGCCACCCATAGTGAACAGATTTCAGGTGAGTTTCCAGACTAAGACAGATTAGGGAGAAGGACCCGGAAGCCCATTCCTGAAACAATTAACCATTGAAAATCCTATGAATAGCAGGGAAGCACTGTCAAATATAGTGCTGCAAAATAAGCTGCCCAACCTGGAAAACATTCAAGAAATGACTAGGGAACAGGTGTCTCCTCAAAATAGAGTTAACCTTAACGATGGGAATGGAGTAAAGCCCCTGGAACCTCTTTTTGCTGAAATGGCATAACTCAAAATGAGAAGAAACATAGTAGGTGCAATATTGGGCTCAAACATAAAAATATTGTGTGCATGGCAAAAAGTTGGGTAGTGTTTCATTCTGTTTTGCATAGGGTTGCTGTGAGTCGGCTTTGACTTGACAGCCCCCAACAACAACAGACAGCATGGAGTTTTATTCAGTCATAAAGAAGGATGGAATCATGGCATTTGCTGGAAAATGGATGGAAAGAGAGATAGTCATTTAAGTGAAATAAGTCAGACCCGGAATGATAAACACAGCATGTTTTCTCTCATTTGTAGATGCTAGATTTCAATATATATTCAATATTAAAATATGTAGGCCATGAAAGTAGAATGGGGCTTATGTAGGGGAAGAGAAAGGACTAATGAAAGGGGGAGGGGAAATAGGAAAGGGTAATAGAGGAAAGAAAGAGAAATATCACATTTTGCTCTTAAGACTCTGTGTGTGTGTGTGTGTATGTGTGTGTGTGTGTGTGTGTGTGTGTAGGAAGGGGACCATTGGCAGGGAGTAAGGAAGTGGGGGAGGGGGTAATATCAGGGTGATCAGGAAAGTAAACATTAGCAATGTACAATGGTATGCATGATTCATATATGGAAATGTCATAATGAAATCCATTAAGTTTTACACTAACTAAAAATTTGCTGATAAAAAAGAAATGAACAAAATAAATACAATGAATGTTTGAATTTGAATAGGTTATTGCAATAGAAGACACATTGCCATTGATCCTCCTCAAGATGTCCTCCTTGGCTTCAAACACACGTGTCTCATCACACTTGCTGCTTTCTGAGGCCATTCTGGAGGTCCTCTTTCATGAGTGTCTTTAGGCAGGAGAGGGAACTCAAGGCTTTTGGCAATGAGGTGACATGTGGACGGAAAATCCTCAACCCTGGCTTGTCCTACAGTTTGGGAAACTTTGTATATAATGTAGCCCTGGAAGGCAGTCACTCAAGATGGCGCCCAGGCAGCTATTCACCGATCCATCCAAGAATGGGATGCAATTGCCCAGCCAATCACGAGCAGGGTAGGGGAAGGCAGAGTTAGCGATTGGTGAGGTTTGGCTTCTGGCAGCAGGGATTGACTGCTGCTGTTATAGTACTGGCTGAAGTCCCCAGTGGTCCCCACAGAGACTCAGGAGCTGAAGTGTACCAAGGGCAGAGCATTCAGTGTGAGAAAAATGTCTCCGCTTTTTATGGAGACTAAGAGTTAGGGGTGTGGCCCTTAAAATGAATGTCCCCTCACTTACAAAAAGAAATCCTCTTGCATCCTAATGTTTCAGTGACAAGGGCACTTGCATGGGTGTGAATATGTAAGCAATTTTGTGTGTTAAGCATAGCACACATTCCTCCCATATTATTGCATATGGTCACCCGCTCTGAGCCAGCTCAGCCGTGCTCATCTAGAAAAATAACAAACCGCTCTGGGAGGGCGGGAGCCATGTCTGCCTCACTCTACACTGCATGCAGCCAACATTGCATCTGACCCATAGGAAGAGGACAATAGTAATAAACGAACGGCTAGGCAGTATGGCAGGCAAATGATGACTGTGCAAAGATGCCCAGGGCTTAATCCCCAGATTGCATGAACATTGACCCTACATGACAAAAGTGACTCAGCTGGCATGATTAAGTGATTGGTCTTGACTTGGGGAAACTAATACGGATTATCTGGGCAAACCCAATGTAACCACGGGGTCCTTATAAGAGGGAGACAGGAAGGCCAGAGTCAGAGAATGGGTTGTGATATCAGGAGAGAGACCTAGGTAGAGACAGAAAAATTTGAAGATATTCTACTGCAGGCCTTGAAGATGGAAGAAAGGTTGGGAGACAAGAATTTCAGGCTGGATAAATGCTGGAAAACACAAGAAAATAGTCTCCCCTAAAGACTCTAAGAGGAGCCCAGCCCATCCAACCCCTCAGGGTTAGGATTTCTGACCTCCTACATGTTGTTGTTGTTAAGTGCCGTCAAGTCGGTATCTGACTCATAGCAACCCTGCGTACAATGGGAAAAACACTATTGTCAGTGCTTCTCTGCTGTTCATAGGGTTTTCAGTGGTGGATTGCTTTTTGGAGTGGGTTTCTGGGTCCTTCTCCCAAGCCTACAACACCTGGTGTTCCTAGGTGGTCTCCCATCCAAGGACTAACCAGGCCTGACCAAGCTTCGCTTCCAAGATCTGACAGGATTGGATGTCACAGGGATATGGCTGCAGGCGACCTCCTACATAGTAAGATAATAAATTTGTGTTGTGTCAAACCAATAAGAGAGTATGTATGTATCATTTTTGTGTGTGTATATGTGTTGGGGGGATGACTCAGGGTTTTGCTCTGCAGCCCAGGCTGGCCTGGAATTCACTATGTAGACCACGCTGGTCTCCAACTTATGTTGATCCTCCTGCCTCAGTCTCTCTAGTGCTGGGATTTCAAGTGTGCATTACCCTGCCCTGCTTCTTTTATTATTATTATTATTATTTGTATTCTTCAACTTTTTGTTTTGAAATACTTTCACACTTACAGAAAACCCATAAAAATATGACAAAAATTATCTAGATTTCCCAATTTTTCACTTTTTATTTTTTCAAATATTATGGAAGTATCATTGACAAGAATCTGTATATGTTTAAGGTATATGACTTAATGTTTTGATATAAACATTAAAATCAAAGCAAAATCAAGCAAATTAGTATACTCTGTATCTCATATATTCACCATCTTCTTATCTTTTTACATGCAATGAGAACACTTAAGATCTACCTACTTGGCAATTTCAAGTATAAAATACAATGTTGTTCATGGTTGCCATGCTGTACATTACACCTCTCGAATTCATTCATCCTATATAAATATGAGGGGCTGGGATTTAGCTCAGTTGGTAAAGCGCTGCACTGCAGTCTCTGAGGTCCCCAGTTCAATTCCCAGCACCGCAAAAATGGGAGAAGGACCTGGCAATCCATTCCCAAGGCAATCCCGCAACAGTCAGCCATTGAAAATCCTATGAAGGTCACTATGAGTCATATACCGACTCAATGGCACCTAACAGCAACAACAACATATAAATACTGAATCTTTCCATCTTTTGGGCAACATCTTCCCATTCCTCCCTCTCTCTTCCTCGCCCTGGGTAGCCACCACTCTCCTCTCTGCTAAGCCAATGGGTTTATGGCCATTTGTTACAGCGATGTTAGACGCTAGGACAGATTACCCAGACTTCTGTCTTCATAGTAATAGGTAAGCAGTGCCCAAGAGACTTCACTGGATGGTTGAAAGAAACCATTATAAAGTCTTCTTATCTTTCCTTTTTAAGTAAATATTATCTGACTCATTTAATAGGATCACACACTGTCCCAACCCAGACCAGCCATGACTTGGATGGCTGCTTTTCCCACAAACATCTTGGCTGCTTTCCCCACAAACATCTTGAAGAATATCTCTCTTCCTCCTCTCCTTAGCATCCCAAGAGTGCTGACTCATAATATCACACCTGTAGTCTCTTTCAAGCACATCGTAGGCACCAGAAAGTGTTGCTTTATTGGAGGGCCCAATGCTGCAAATGTAAATATAGCAACGGTCGTGTTGGCTCCCCTATGAGACACAAAGTTGAAGGCCGTGTCCTGCCAGCTCAGGGCGGCGAGGTGAGGGTGTTGAGTCTGGACTTCACGGAGCAGAGCTTAGTGATTGCCCCCAGCTTCCCAGAGCCAGCTTTTGCTTCTATCTTGTTGAAGCTGCTCTGATTTGTGATTTCTGTTACTCGTGACTACACCTAAACTGAGTTCATACAAGGCATGACAGGAAAGAGCCCAAGGCAAAGGAGAATATGTGAAGCACCTCCCATTCTTCAGATACTCAGTAGGTTGTTTCTGTGGAGCACAGCTGCCTCCAGGTTCAGGCCTGGCTTCTCAGTGCTGTGTGCTCTCTGTTTCCAGCTGGTTTGCATGGAGCTGTCCATGGTACGATGCTGGGGTTTCTGCCTAATTATGATCATTTGCCTTTTTTTTCAGATGGGCGAAAATACTTTCATATCATGGCCTATGATGCTGGAGATGGCCTATGAGGTAACTATTATTGGGTCCATTTCATGTGGTCCAAATTCTGTTCCTCCAGTTCCAAAGCCAGCCAAGTTTAAAGCACCTGTTGCTAACTACCAGGACCTCCTTAAGAACAATGACTTATCTGTGCTCGCTTCAGCAGCACATACACTAAAATTGGAATGATACAGAACAATGAGTGATCTGTCTCCCCATTTCTGTGTGCCACGTCTATATATCAGTCCCTTCCACTGTGGCAAGCTTGTCCTTCTGACCCTGTAGTGCATTGAGCGTGAATAGCCTTGGTGAACCATACCTCCTGGTATACCTACCCTTGTACAATCCACTACCACTTTATCCATAGCTTTGGCCATGAAAGTTTCAGAAAAAAAGCATTAGAGCATGATCAACATCCTCTAGAGCAGAGGTCCCCCACCCTCAGTCTGTTGCCTGTTAGAGGAAAGCAATAAGTGAACGAGTGAAGCTTCATCTGTATTTATATGATAGATGTAATGCACTTAAATCATCAAAAAATCAACTCCCCCCCACTCTGTGGAAAGTTTGTCTTCTATGAAACCTGACCCTAGTGCCAACTAGATTGGAGGCTGCTGCTCTGGTCTCGAACTTGCAATCCTCCTGCCTCCGCCTCCCAAGCTGCTGGGATTACGGGCGTGCCACCACCACACCTGGCACTCCTCTTCCTGTCTTTGCCATCACATTCCTTTCCTTAGTAAGTGAGTGGTGAGCCTTTGCTGGGTCCTAGGAGCATGGCGTTCTCAGATATATCTGATGTGGTTACAGATCTCAGAGTCGAGCAGAGGAGAAGCTCAAGTGAAAAAATTCTAACAATCCCGAATCAGTGAGCAATCCATCTCCCTCTTAGAATGTTAATGCCACTATGTGACGCTAATGCAAAGTGCCATTATCCCAACATAGCCTCCTTGAGGATTAAAGACTGCATAAAAGGAGTCTCCACTGTCCCAACTGAGGCCAGATCCAAGGAACTGTCCAGCCAAATGCAGCTGTATAAGTGAACCCCAGGAAAAGTAACAGAAGGACCCTTCAGTTGAGTGTTGCTTTAAGCCACTAACCTTTGGCATAGTTTGTCAAACAGCACTAAATAGGTAATAGAGACCCATTAGTTGGTTACATTCTTCTCATTATTCAATGAGTTCTGTAGTACTGCTTAGAGCCAAGACCCTCCAACAAGATCAGAATTAACATGGCCTGAATAAATGGCTCATGCATTCATCTCCCAAACACTTGCTGAGCACCTACTGTATGCCTGTTCTCAGGAATGGGGATACAAAAATAGATGAAATAAATCTCTGCCCTTAAGAAATGAGAAAATGGTTGTTGTTGTTGTTGTTGTTGTTGTTGGGTATGGTTGAGTTGGTGTCCAACTCATAGCAACCCTATGTACAACAGACATAACACTATTGTCATGCCTCTCTGCTATTCAGGGTTTTCAATGGCTGATTGCTTTTTGGGAGCATATTTCTAGGTCCTTCTCCCAAGCCCACAATACCTGGTATTCCCAGACGGTGCTACAGCTGCAGGCAAAACAATGGTAGGGAAGATAACCCATCGCTCCCTGGCATGCGTCTAGTGTTCCCTCTGTGGAGACTGTCTTTCTCCACCTCTCTCCTGGAAAGCTTCTATCCAGCCTGGTAGAGGGGGGCAGTAAGTGAACGAGGGAAGCTCCATCTGTATTTACACAAGGAACGTAATGCACTTGAATCATCCGAAACTCAACTCCCCCCACTCCGTGGAAAGTTTGTCTTCCATGAAACCTGCCCCACGGCTGTGTGGGGGCACCCTAGCTTCTGGAGTTCTTTCTGTGAGTCCAGAAAAGGTCCTTTCCTTTGACTCTGTGGACACCTGTGCACTCTTTGGTTGATGGATTTCTCGCTGCTTCAGGATGGTTGGGATTTTTTCACTTGAGCTTCTCCTCTGCTGGACTCTGAGATCCGAAACCACATCAGATGTATCCCAGGAAGCCATGCTCCTAGGACCCAGCAAACGCTCATGATGCACTTACTAAGCAAAGGAATGTGATGGTAAAGACAGGAAGAGGAGAGCTGGGCACGGTGGCATGCGCCTGTAATCCCAGCAGCTTGGGAGGCGGAGGCGGGAGGATCGCAAGTTGGAGACCAGAGGCAGTCTGCGTAATTTAGTGAGACCCTGTCTCAAAAAGAAAAAAAAGGGGGGGCTGGGGGTGCAGGTCAGTGGTCTAGCGCTTGCAGAGCATGCAAGCGCGAGGCCCTGGGTTCAACCCCAGTACCACAAAAAAAAAAAAAAAAGAAAGAAAGAAAGACAGGAAGAAGCTGTGATGAGAGCCCTGAGGAGGGACGGTGTGGCTGGGGGGATTAGGACAGGCGTTTTGAGGTGGGAACATGTGAGCTGCATCTTAGAGGACGATTAGGACTCATCAGCCTGGGAAGGGCAGAGGAATTCCAGACAAAGGGCTGAACACTTGAGAATGAACAGGTAAATAGCACATTCAGAGAACAGCTAGCTGTCAGCATCCCAAACACCCTGGCTATGAGGGTAAAGGGGGGCAAGAGGCTGACTAATGGTTTTGGCCTAGACTGTGAAAAACATGAGTTTCAACAGCACTTCCTAAATACTCCCGGGACCAAGTCTGCCCTACATCTTCCATCTGTTGCTGAACATAGGTCCATGCAGAAAACGCCTGATCCTGATATTTCCCTTTAATCAAATAAACGGTGGAGCTCTGAGAGGTCAGATCGTTATAATCAGTCTGCTTCAATTTTGCTTCCATTGAATACTTATTAGTTGGTTGGGCACCCAAGAGAACAAAGGTCATGTTGAGTGACAAGGACGCAGCAGCTGCTCATCGTTTTAGGCATTGGCTGTAATTTACACTAAGACGTGGATGTAATTATCCTTATCAGATTCACTACCCCTGGCAAATTTGTACATTAAGTCAAGTACATTTCCTCCCATCAAATCATGGCGTTTGTAGGCTGCAGTTTGTCTCAGCCAAGAACTAGAGCTTAGAAGTAATAAAGAGAAAAAAAAGAAATAGGTTCTCGGCAGGAAGTGTGGGAGGCAAAGACAGAGGCAGTATTTCAGAAGGGTGTTAGGAGCCCAAACCTGCAGCGGTTCCATGGCTGTGTGCCTCTGGAATTTACAGCAGTCCTAAACATGTGGCCCTCCTCAGCCACCACCAACCTCATTTGGCAGATTGAGAGTGTTGCAGTCTACACTAAATCTGGAAGCAGAAAGGATACCTAAAGGTGGATATTTCCAGAGCTGGGAGCAGGTATTTCAGAAGCCTCTTACCACATCTCCATCCTATAAGTAAAGAGAAATCAGTGTCTGTGCTGGAACTGTACTAGGTGCTTTCACAAACATGATGCCTCTAACGAGACAGTGGGGTATGATGTGCAGGTTTTCTCTATCTCCTTGGGATTGACATGATTCTAATTAAGTAACTTGGAGTGAAAGTAAGAACACTGGATATGTCATATGACCTGCTGGACCTAGGCAGTCACCACACTTCCTTGCACATAGTAAGTCCTAAATAAAGGACCAACAAATGGATAAACTAATTTGTGAATGGGGCTGGGATTTAGCTCAGTTGGTAGAGCACCGCTCTGTAGTCTCTGAGGTCCTGAGTTCGATTCCCAGCTACACGAAAATGGGAGAAGGACATGGCAATCCACTCCTGAGGCAATCCTAAAACAATCAGCCATTGAAAACCCTGTGAGGGTCACTATGAGTCAGACATGACTCGATGGCACCTAACAACAACAGCAACAATTTGTGAACAATTTAAAGCCAGGAATTGTTGAGAGAGATACAAACTAATATTAAAGATATTGGAAGTCATTAGGTGGGTAAAATTTAGTTGAAACCTAATTGCAGATAACAACATACCCAGAAAATAAGTGTATATCAGCTAGGACTCTTTCAGTTACAGGTGGTAGAATCTTGACTTAATGTTGTTGTTGTCAGGTGCCATCAAGTCAGTGTCCGACTCATAGCAACCCTATGTATATCACATGAAACAATATTGCCAGTACTTCCCTGCTATTCATAGGGTTTTCAATGGCTGATTGTTTTTGAGAGTGGGTTGTCAGGTCCTTCTCCCAAGCCTATAGCACCTGGTGTTCCCAGATGGTCTCCCATCCAAGTACTAACCAGGCCCGGCCCTGCTTGACTTAATGGTAGCTTTAAAATGAAGATTTTTATCTGATTAACTAGAAATCTAGTAAGGCTTATGTCTGATAAGCTTTATCTTAGCTGGATTCAGAAGCTTAATTCATATTGTTTGCCGTTCCAATTCTGTCTTTCACCTTTTCATTCTGCTCTTCTCTGCTTGGCTCTCTTCTTCAGTCAGAGTTTGGCAATATGGCGGCCTCCACTAGCTCCAACGTCTTCTCAGCTTGGTCACCCAGTAGGGGGAGAAAAAAAATCTCTCACCCAATGTATCAGTTACCTGTTGCTGAGAAACAAAATATCCCAAAGCTTAGTGGCTTGAAGGAGCAGCCATTTTGTTCTCACAGCCCTGTCAATCAGCAATTCAGGCAAGGCTCAGCTGGGCAGTTCTTTGAATCCAAGTGGTGGCCCCTGGATTCATCAGGCATCTGGGTGATGTCATCTCAGAGTGAATGGTCTCAAATCATCTCATTCACATGTCAGGGGCCAAAGTTTGGATGACTAGAACAGGTGGGATACCTCTCTCCCAACATTTTCATCCTCTCTCTCTCTCTCTCTCTCTCTCTCTCTCTCATCCGCAGGGAGTGTTTCCATCTCCAAGAGGCCAGTGAGAACAGACTCAGCATCACCTCTCCAGGCAGAAGCTCGGAACTTACAGAACATCTATTGCTCACATTATTGAGCAATGGATTCAAGGGGAAGGGAAGAGACTCTGCGTCCTGATGGGAAGCCCCTAAAGTCTCATCACAAAGGGGCCACACAAGATGAAAGGCTTCATCATGGCCAGCTTTGCAAACAATCTACCACCCCCAGTGTCCAGATACCAACCTCAAGGAGATTCTGATCGGTGCCACCCAGGTCAAACATGTACCCTTGAGTCCTCCACAGTGGCCTGGGAGGACGAGTTGCTCTGATTGGCCAGCCTGGTCATGTGCGCATCCCTGAAGAGGTGAGCAAGGGAGAAGGCAAAGAAGAGTGTGACCTAACTGACAACTCTTTCGGAACCACCTGGAATCCGGCAGAGAATAATCAGGCAACCAGAAGAGAATGGAAAGTGTGTTCAGAAGACAACGCTAAGACTACCACAGTCCAAGGCAAGCTCTGTTCTTCAAAAGGGGATAATGATCAGCCATGAAAACCTAAAGAAAAAGTGCAGAACATCGAAGGGAATTGCCCAGTGGCCCTGGCCTACAGACTCAGCCTCTCCCATGCAACTTGTTTTGGCTCTCCCAGCCAGGTACCAGAAATGGCAAATATTCAGCCCAGTAACTCAGGTCTCTCTTTCTCACTCCATAATCCTCTGGTAGCCTCCTAATTATAATTTGGCTTCCAGTTTGAACAGCCCTTTTCTAAGAATTCTTTATCATAACAAAAGGTAGAAAATGATCATGCCCACCTTCTTTATCAGGCTCCTATGTGACTAGTGCCTGTGGCCTTAGCCCTGTGGCATCCCATCCCATCAGATCTCCACAGCTAAGCAGGGTTGGGCCTGGCTAGTACTTGGATGGGGGACCACCTGGGAACACCAGGTGCTGTAGGCTTGGGAGAAGGACCTGGCAACCCCCTCCCAAAAATCAATCTGCCATTGAAAACCCTATGAACAGCAGAGAAGCACTGACAATAGTGTTTCACCTGTTGTACATAGGGTCGCTATGAGTTGGATACCGACTCGGCACCTAGCAACAGCAACAACAATGTGACTAGTAGCTGTAAGTCACCCCCAAGTGCAACTAATTCTCAGGCATGAAGATTTCATCATAAAGTCAAAAGTCAGGTCATGGCGAATTTGCCAAATCTAGCCCCTTAAGGGGTCTTCCAGAGGCCTCACGGGCAATGCCTGAGCACATGCTGTGTCTGCCATCATGGTCCCCACTTTGCCTCAGAAGAAGCTAACTTAGAAAAGTGACTTGCCTCGGGTCACAAAGCTGGTAACTCCAACTCAGAAAACAGCTCCTCCAGCTGGGAGCAGTGGCCCATGCCTGTCATCCCAGCGACTCCGGAGGTAGAGGCAGGAGGATCACAAGTTCAAGGACCGAGGCAGCCTGCATAACTCAGTGAGACCCTGTCTCAAAAGATTAAAAAAAAAAAAAAAGGGCTGGGCGTGCAGCTCAGTGGTAGGGCACTCGCAAAGCATGTGTGAGGTCCTGAGTTCAATCCCCAAGTCCTGCAAAAAGAAAGGAAAAAGAAGAACAAAGAAAGAAAGAAAGAAAGAAAGAAAGAAAGAAAGAAAGAGCGAGAAGAGAAAAGAAAGAAAGGAAGAAAAGGAAGAAAGAGAAAAGAAAGCAAGGAAGGAAGGGAAAAGAAAGAAAGAAAGAAAGAAAGAAAGAAAGAAAGAAAGAGGAGAAAGAAAGAAAGGTAGGCAGGCAAGAAAGCCAGCAAGAAAGAAAGAAAAAGAAAGAGAGAAAGAAAGGAAGGAAGGAAGGAAGGAAAGAAAAGGGAGAAAGAAAGAAAGAAAGGTAGGCAGGCAGGCAAGAAAGCTAGCAAGCAAGAAAGA
>VMDO01026429.1:0-26670 GCA_007922755.1 Pedetes capensis | reverse complement strand
CTGGGATTTAGCTCAGTGGGTAGAGCACTGCGCTGCAGTCTCTGAGGTCCCGAGTTCAATTCCCAGCACCGCAAAAGTGGGAGAAGGGCCTGGCAATCCACTCCCAAGACAATCCCGAAACAGTCAGCCATTGAAAACCCCATGAGGGTCGCTATGAGTCGGATACCGACTCGATGGCACCTAACAACAACAACAACAGAGGCATTCATCAGATATATCTTAGGTTACTTTGGCTGACATAGTAAATAATATAGCCCAACACCTAAGGCACAACAACCAGTTTAAATTCCTTAAGCAAGTTATAGGTAATAGAATGCCTTGGATTTTCTTTTGGCCAAACAGGGAAGGTTATTTATTTATTTATTTATTTGTCATTGTATTTCTAATGCCATATTGAAGTACTACAAGTGAATCTAAGCTAAAGAAAAGGCAATCTGGTTATCTAAAATAGACTTGGAAAATTTTTGAGATTTATTTTCATGATCAGGTTTGGGAAATGTGGGGTCAATGGTTCTGAAATGTGTTCCAGGCCTTTCCAGTTCCTCTGACTTACCTTGCTGTTTTCAATGTCTATTGTGTGGTATTTTAAATGTTTTTATGCAGACCCTGAACTGACCGGTGACTCAGCAAATGATTCAAAGACAAAAAAAAACAGAGGAAAACTGTGCCCATGTAAACTGAAAAATCGAATCTTCACTGATGAGATCTCACTTTCAAGGAAAATCAACATTGGTGAAGAGCTTTACGTTTGAAGTTCCCTCCCACAGCTTTGTTTGGACAAATACCAATAAGAAGGACTGAAAATAAGGAAGTTCCCACACATAGAGGAAAATACTGATTTTGGGTTTTGTTTTACTTGTTTTCTTCCCTGTAGTGATGGAAACAAATAGCTACAAGAACCAGTTCTAAGTTCATTCAATTGATAAAGAATAACTTCTCTTAGTAAGCCCCTCACTTTTGAGAATCAGCCCATCAGGACAGTCTCACTCTAATAAACACAGCTCGGGAGTGCCAACTAATCAGCAACAGTCTTCCCTGAGTAACCATGCCTTTCCAGATGATGTCACCCTGAACATCTGTCCATTTTTGGCTCTCTACAGTTTTCCCAAACAAAAACCCTGAGGTGGACAGCTTGCTGTGCTTGGAGACACTGTACCTGACCAGCATAGCTGTCCCTTACCATGTTGTTGTTGTTGCTGTTAGGTGCTGTCGAGTCAGTATCCGACTCATAGCGACGCGACCCTCATAGGGTTTTCAATGGCTGACTGTTTCAGGATTGCCTTGGGAGTGGATTGCCGGGTACTTCTCCCATTTTTGCGGTGCTGGAATTGAACTCAGGACCTCAGAGACTGCAGCGCAGTGCTCTACCAAATGAGCTAAACCCCAGCCCGTCCCTTACCATAGGGAACAATAAATTCAGTTTTGTCTTTGTTTCAGATATTAAGTGGTAGACTCATCATCATTTCACAAACTCCTTTGATTCTTTTATCACTTAAAATTTCCTTGTTTACTAGTACTAACAATGCTACGAATGATTGTGGTAGTGATGATTTCATGACCTCCCCTTACTCTATGTCATGCATTGTGGTTAGGGCTTTAAATACATTATCTCAATAACTGAAGTCGTCCAGTAATATCTGGCTATTGGCACTTCTTAAATTTTCAGGTAACAGTCAGATGTGAAGTTATTAGCCTTGGCTTATTCATTGTAGTCATTGGCTTATTTACCTTCAGTTCTACTCCTCACTCTTATGCTTGTTTTGCTCACTATCACAAATGGCTGACTTCTCCACGTGGTTATCTAGGCTCTTCTGTCAGGTGCCTTTCAATTCAGTTCTGCTGATGGGAATCTTTGGTGAAAGATGGAAGGCAGGAAGGGAAGTTGTTGTTAGGTGCCGTGGAGTTGTATCTGACTCATAGTGACCCTTATAGTGTTTTCAATGGCTGATTGTTTTGGGATTGCCTCAGGAGTGGAATGCCATGTCCTTCTCCCATTTTTGTGGTGCTGGAAATCGAACTCTGGACCTCAGAGACTGCAGAGCAGCAGTCTACCAACTGAGCTAAATCCCAGCCTCTAGGAAGAGAAAGGGCTGGGATTTAGCTCAGTGGGTAGAGCACTGTGCTGCTGTCTCTGAGGTCCTGAGTTCAATTCCCAGCACTGCAAAAATGGGAGAAGGGCCTGGCAATCCACTCCCAAGGCAATCCTGAAACAGTCAGCCATTGAAAACCCTGTGAGGGTTGCTATGAGTTGGATACTGACTCGACGGCACCTAACAACAAGGAAGAGAAGAGTCAGAGCATTCCTCCCTTTTCTGCTTCTAAGAGTGACTTGGGCAATAATTGTGTTTTCTTCCATTGCTCCAGACCTTTGCCTTCTTTCTTGGTGGTGGAGCATGAAGCTGTAGATAAGTAGGCTGCCTCAAAATCCTGTCTGGATTCTCACCTTTTGAATTACACATGTTAGGTTCCTTCTTTTCAAAACACCTACAGTGCTTTCTCACTTCCTGGGCCACAGATAGCAATCAGTAAGAACAGATGTTAGAAATCATACCAGACAAAATTGAGAGAGTTGAGATTTAGTTTTGTCTGCCCCCAAGGCACTTGTGACCTAAAAACAAGCAGTTTGTCACTTTAGTTTTGCTAAATATACAATGGAATTATCAATCAGTAAGAGTCCCTCCACCACACTGCCCTATGAGAACCTTCTATAATGCCGGGCTTCCAAGAAGTGGTTCAATACTTATAAGAGTTATAACTTTTCTCTTCTTTTATGTAAAAGTTTAAAAATCGTTTTTAAATCAAAGTGTAAGGCTCTTTTTGAAAAATCAGGAATAAGAAAGCTTGTGTGTTGGCGCATGCCTGTAGTACTTGGGAAGCTGAGGCAGGAGGATTGAAGTGAGTTTGAGGCCAGTCTGGGCTGCATAGTTAATTCCAGGACAACCTGGGATATACAGCAAGACCCTGTCTCAAAAAACCAAACCAAACCAAACCAAGCCAAACAAAATGAAATCAGGAAAAAGTTGTCATTAAAGATACATTTTCTTTTAAAATGCCTTATCACTTATAAAGCACAATAGAGGTAATGGTGGTATATGACTAACAATATAACTTTCAAAGTACAAAGCCATTTTTATGTCATAATTTTATATAATAGATATTAATGCTATTAATGTGATATCTTGATTAATTATAAGATTTTTCAGTCTTATTTTTTCACAAATCCATTTAATAAGTCATCATAATTTAAAGTTTTAGCAATTTTATTTTCAATTGATACAATTGGAAGTGACGGCCGGGCGTGGTGGCGCATGCCTGTAATCCCAGCGGTTTGGGAGGCGGAGGCAGGAGGATCGCAAGTTCGAGACCAGAGGCAGTCTGTGTAATTTAGCGAGACCCTGTGTCAAAAAGCAAAAAAAATAAAAAAAGAAAAAGAAAAAAGAAAAAAAGGGCTGAGGGTGCAGCTCAGTGGTCCAGCACTTGCAGAGCTTGCAGGCGAGAGGCCCTCCGTTCAACCCCTAGTACCGAAAAAAAAAAAAAAAAAAAAAAAAAAAAAAAAAAAAAAAAAAAAAAAAAAAAAAAAAAAAAAAAAAAAAAAAAGCGGACGTGACCTCAGTTGCTCTTGGGAAATGACAGATTGCAAATAAGTTTTGAGAATTTTAAATTTTGACAAGGATTTTTCTGCTGATACAATTGTCACTGGAACTATTGAGAGTATTTTTATAACTTGTGACATTTGGGATAAATTTCTGATAAATTATTTTGAAATTAAAATTTCAGTACATGTAGAACTGATGGTTCTCATGGAACAATTTTTCTAAAATATATTTTAATTTTTCATATAGACCAGTTTTATAGAAATCTAAATTTAATTTTAAATGTAAATTTGTACAATGGAATTTTTATGTTTCCTTTAACATTTCCTATAACTTGTGGAAACTAAATTTGGCTTCATAATTTCACAATTTAAAAATGTGATTTATGCAGTCTACCAATGTATCTTTAATTACGTAGAAAAATTAAAATTGTCTCCCTTGTTAATAATATGTTCATCTAAAGCTTCATATGAAAGTAATGTGCTTTTTTATCCAATGCCTTAATCTTTACATTTACTTTCTAATTTAAGCCTGTGGGTACGCATTTTGCAATGCTGAAACAGTTTTCAAAACCTAAGATTCTAAACTCCTTTTTTTTTGTGTGTGTGTGTGGTACTGGGGGTTGAACCCAGGGCCTCACACTTGTGTGCTTTGCAAGTGCTGTATCACTGAACTGCACCCTCAGCCCGTTTTTTAACTTTTTGAGACACAGTCTCACTAAATTATGCAGATTGCCTCTGGTCTCCAACTTGTGATCCTCCTGCCTTCGACTCTTGAGTCACTGAAATTCTAAACTCTTTAATGACTCCCTGATGTGCTTCTTGCAGTGATCATGTGTGCACTTTTATCTTGTAATAATTTACAGTCCAAACTGGCTGCCTGTGTTCTGGATGCTCCCATCCTGGCTTTAGGCCAGAGTTAATGTTTGTGCAGATGCCACAGGGTCAGGCTCCAGGGACTGATGGATAAGCCAGCCTTCTGTCATGGGTCCCCCAGATGTCTGCACATAGACTCCTCCTTTCTCCCATGGTTGTGGCCACTGCCGTTGTTGTTGCATTCCACGGATGCTGTCTCCATCCCTGCCATCAATCTGGGCTCAGGTTCAAGCAAAGCAGCCTTTGTCAGGTAAATATCATCTTTTTATGCACCCTAGACCTTGAAAGATGAGCAGAATATGCAGAAGAGGAGCCAGGAATGTTTATTTCCCTTATAAAATTGGGTAAAAAGCTTTTTACAGGGGATCTTTGTAGCTGAAACTTGCTGGCATCAGTAAGTCTAGAACTAGGGCCCAGACACAGAACTATGGATGCCCAGGAAAAACCGTCAGCATTGCCAGGGACCTATGAGAATGAGCACAATTATTTCCAAATGTCCAACAATGTAACTAGTATTGTAGGTGACTGAGAATCTTCCAGAAGGGGTATTACCTAAAAATATATATATATATATATTTTTTGAGACAAGGTCTCACGATGTAGGCCAGGCTGGCCTCAAACTCACAATCCTCTTGCCTCAACCTCCTGAAATGCTGGGATTACAGGCATGCACTACTGTACCTGGTTCCAAAGTTGCACTTTTGCATTGTTGTTGTTGTTGTTAGGTGCCATCGAGTCAATGTCTGACTCAGTGACCCTATGTACAACAGGTGAAACAGTATTGTCAATGCTTCTCTGCTATTCATAAGGTTTTCAATGGCTGATCGGTTTTTGGGAATGGGTTACTGGGTCCTTCTCTCAAGCCTACAGCACCAAGGACTAATCAGGCCTGACCCTGCTTAGCTTCTAAGATCTGATGGGATCAGATCCCACAGTGGTGCATAGAATGTAGAAATGAATGAGTCTGTGCTGACTGAAATGTGTACTTATTCCAGTCCATGGTGTCCTTTGTCTTGAAATATCTAACTACCTTGGGGAAACTTGAGGAGTTTACTTAAAGGCATGTATACTATCCTTAGTATTTTCTGAAGATTCTACATGATTCATTTACTGTGTTTGTGAAATATGTTGTACTATTTTTAGTGGTACATTTTAAACACATTTTGTTATGGAAAATTCTAAACATACACAAAAAATAGAGGGAATGGTATTATGAACCCTTTTAAATATCCATTAACGCAGCTTCAGTCACTTCATGACTGAATTTTTAAAATTATTATTACTTTTTGCAGTACTAGGAGGTTGAACTCAGGGTCTCAAGCATACCTTACAAGCACTCTATCACTGAGCTCACCCCATCTCCTTTTTATTTCATTTTTATCTTATGACAGGGTATTCCTAAATTATGTAGGCTGCCTCTGGCCTTGACCTTGTGGTCCTCCTGACTTCATCTCCCAAGATCCTGGGATTACAGATATGTGCTACCACCATGCCTGGCTCATGATTAAGTTTTATCTGTACCCCTACCCACTTCCCTCAGTCCTAGATTATTTTGGAACAAATTTCAAACATCATACATTTTACTGCAAACATTTCAATACATGTCTTTAAAATATCAAGTAGGATATTTCACCTAAACAATAATTATCAATGTTATAAAATAGTTATTAAATTTTTGTGATTATCACAACTTTTGTTGTTGTTGTTGTCTTTTGTTTTTCAATACTGAGGATTGAACCCAGGACCTTGGGGTAGGCAAACGCTTTACCACTGAGTTCCATTCCCAACACCTTTAAAAAATTTCTATTTTGGGACAGTTTTGCTAAATAGCCCAGACCAGACTTGAATTTGTTATGTAGCCCAGGCAGACCTCAACCTTGAAATCCTCCTGCCTCAAGTCCCCTGAGTACCTGGGATTACAGATGTCTGCCACCATGCCAGGTTAATTACTATAATTTTTTTTTTTTGTCATACTGGGGGTTGAACCCAGGGCCTTGCAGTTGCATGATTTGCAAGTGCTGTACCAATGAGCGGCCCCCTCCCATTTTTTTAGTTTTTGAGAAAGGGTCTCGCTAAATTACTCAGACTGCTTGTAGTCTTGAATTTGTAATCCTCTTGCCTCTGCCTCCCAAGCTTACAGCATGAGCCACCGCACCCAACACAATTACCTCAATTTTTGAAAGTGTTTATTTGATTCACAATCCAAACAAGGCTTCCTTACTGCTATTAGTTAATTAGTAAATTCTTTTGCTCTACAATTACCCCACATCTTTTTTCCTGGCAAGTTATTTGTTGAAGAAATAATCATTTGTCCTATAGAATTATTCATGGTCTAGATTTTCCTTCTTGCATCCTTGTATGGTTTGAAAGTTTGTATTCCTTCCAAATTCTTATGTTGAAATTCTGTGGGTTTTTTTATTTTTTTGGTGGTGCTGGGGATTGAATTCAGGGCTTCACATATGCTAGGCAAATGCTCTATCATTGAGCTATAACTCCATTTTAATATGTTGAAATTCTAACCCCTTAGGTAATGACATTAAGAAGTGGGGCCCTTGGGAAGTGATTGGATCATAGGGGCAGAGCCTTCATGAGTGGTATGAATGTTCTTATAGAAGAGGCCCACAAGAGACCCTTTGTCCCTTTTACTATGTGAGGGTACAGTGAAAAGATAGCTGTACATGAACCAGTAAGCAGGCCCTCCTCAGATATCACATTTGCCAGTGGCTTGATCCTGGACTTCCCAGCCTCCAGAACTGTGAGAAACATACTTCTGTTGTTTATAAGCCATCCAAATTACTGTATTTTGTTATAGACATATCCCTGAGGTACTGCTTAACATGTATTGTTTCTTGTATTTCCATATCTTATCCCCTGTATTCCTATAAGATTAATATTTATCTTTGATCATTTGGCATGTGGCTACTTCATATGAGGTCTTGTACAGTTCTATCTGGGCACAATAATGTCCCTTTTTTGATGTTGTTGTTGTTAGGTGCCATTGTGTTGGGTTCAACTCATGGTGACCTTTGTAGGGTTTTTCATGGTTGACAGGTTCAGGAGTGGGTTGCCATATCCTTCTCCCATTTTTGGTGGTGCTGGGGATTGAACCAAAGGCCTCAGAGAGCACAGAGCAGAACTCTACCAACTGAACCAAATTAGCAATGACTAAATCTTTTCTCAGATTTCATGAGGGTTTACAAAATGGTTATATTTCAATTGTATCATTATTTTATTATTTATTAGATCTAGACTTTTTTTTTTTTTTTTTTTTTTTTGGTGGTGGTGGTATTGGAGATTGAACCGAGGACTTTAGTGCATGCTAAGCACATGCTCTACTAGTTGAGCTAAAGTCCTAGCTTCTGAACTGTTTCATAAAGAGAAACTTCTCTGTATAAAATATTGTGATCTGAGGTATAGTATATATAAAAGAGATACAATCTGCTGGATTCTTTTTCTTTATTTACCAGTCTCAAAATACTGAAATTTTCTCCAGCATCCTAGGATGTGCCCAATGGGCATTTTTTAAAAAAAGTATAATTATGAATTCCTGGATTTAAACTTATTTGCTATGTTTTAATACTTGTTGTTGCTGTTAGGTGCTGTTGAGTCAGGTCCAACTCATAGTGACCCCATGCACAACAGAAAAAAACATTCCTTGACACTGCCATGCACACTACCTTTTTAATATTTAATCATATTGTTTCAGCCACTGTGTAAATCCGCCTAGTTAAGGGCCTTCCTTTTTTTCATTGACTCATCACTCTCCCAAACATAATGTCCTTCTCCAGGGATTGATCCCTCCTGACAACATATCTAAAATATGGAAGGCAAAGTCTAGCTATCCTTGCTTCCAAGGAGCACTCTGGTTGCACTTTTTCTAGGATGGATCTATTGGTTCTTTTGGCAGTCCATGGTATATCCCATATTCATCTCCAGCACCATACTTCAAAAGTATAAATTTTTGTGTCTCCCATATTCACTGTCCAGCTTTCACAACCATATGATGTGACTGAAATACCATGGCATGAGTCAGGCGCACCTTCGTCTTCAGTGTAACATCTTTACTTTTCACCAGTTTAAAGAAATCTTTTGCAATAGCTTTTCCCAGTACAGTGTGTCTTTTGATTTCTTGACTGCTGCTTCCAAGGGTGTTGATTGTAGAGCCAAGTAAAGCAAAATCTTGGACAACCTCAATCTTTTCTCCATTTATCATGGAGTTGCTTACTGACCCAGTTGTGAGGATTTTTGTTTTCTTGATGTTGAGGGGCAATCCATACGAGTGAGGGCTGTGTTCTTTGATCTTCATCAGTAAATGTTTCAAATACTCTTCACTTTCAGCAAACAAAGTTTTGTCTTCTGCATTATGTGGGTTGTTAATGAGTTTTCCTCTAGTCCTTGTGCCATGTTCTTCTTCATAAAGTCTAGTTTCTCAGATTATTTGCTCAGCATAAAGATTGAAGAGGTACAGTGAAAGGATACAGTTCTGATGTACACCTTTGCAGACTGTAAATCAGGCAGTATTTCCTTGTTCTGTTTGAACAACTGCATCCTGGTACAAGTACAGATTCCTCATGAGTGTAATTAAATGGTCTGGTATTCTTATTCTTTGCAATATTACCCATAACTTGCTGTGATCCAAACAGTCAGATGCCTTTGAATAGTCAATAAAACATAGATAGACATCTGTCTAGTGTTCTCTGCTTCTGGCTAATATCCATCTGACATCAGCAATGATGTCCCTGATTCCATACCCTCCTCTAAATCTGCCTTGATTTTCTGGCAGTTCCCTGTCAACATACTGCTTCAGTTGCTTTTGAATGATCTTTAGCAAAATTTTACTTGTGTGAGATTTTAATGATATTGTTAATATTTTTATCTTCTCTAGCACTCAAATTGTCCCATCTTCAGCCAGGAGGAACATCAAGTTGGCTTCTGAGTTCTGTTGACAAGATTCCATTGGTCCTTTATAGTTTCTTTGCTTTTTGGTATATGGTGTTATTCCAGCTTCATCTGGAATATATGCAGTCCCAGATCTGTAATCAGTTGTTTCTCCAAGGTGTTCTGTGTTATTTTGTGAAAATGATGTCTTGTAACTTCAATTAAGTTTCTAGGTTTTTTCTGTGTACCAGGCTAGGAATTAAAAAGAAGAAAATACATGGTGAATTCAGACCGATACTTCTAATTCAGACTAAAAATCACAGTGTTTTCATTTAACTGCTCCAAAAATCTATGTCAGCTGTATCTCCTTTCTCCATGCCAAAGTTGTCGGGTTCCTAAGGATGCCAACATAATCACTCATTTGCTTTGTCCCACAAAACATACCTCCCAAAACAACAGTATCAACACTATACCAACAATATTCTTACTGACAACAATTTATGATAATTTATATACCTTTTTTTTTGTCTTTAGGGTCTACCTTATTAGGATTGTACAATCAAATTATTGTGTTGCAAAATCATTTGAAATAATTTGTGTGATACATTTTTAACTTCATTTTTGTTCTGTGGGAATTGAATCTTACATTTCACTTTGTTGAATTACTTACATTATTTGCAGGGTTCAAAGTCAAATACACAAAATAAAATATATTTTGAGCAGTGTAACTATTGTTTGTGCTTCCACTCTATTCTCTTCTACTTCCACAGATAATTTTTAAAAAATTATTTTTGAGCTGGGCATCATGGTATACACCTGTAGTCCCAGTACTCAGGAAGCTGAGGTGGCAGAAACTCGAGTTTGAGGCCAGCCTGGGCTACATATTGAGGCCCCCGCCTCAAAAAAAATTTTTTTTTGGTTTAGTATTCTATTGTTTTTGTTTTCTTCTAGTGATTATAGTGTCTTGAAATATATATTTCATATAATTGGTCAAGATCATTAGCAAGTAGCTGTGACAACCTGAAGTGGCAGAGTCTGGAATGAGAAGGGAAAGGGAGAGGAAGGCAGGTTTTGGGCTTATGATAGTCATAGCAACAAAGATTGTGATCTGGAGCGTGAAGAAAGCCTGATACTCCATGCTTAAATAAACAAGGTAAGATGTTATGGGTTCCTGGGAGGATATTAGGAAAACTAGGATGATAGAAGGAAGCCAGAATGGAAGACTCCTTTATTCTATGTTTACTGAGGATCTATTATTCTCTGGAAATAGTGATGGGGCAAGACTAAGTTTCAAGGAAAGTCTAATTTCATAATCAGGATACATATTTATTTATGAGTACTTTGGTTCTCTGATGTAATGCATATTGTAACTATACTGACAAAAGGCCTATTACATTGCATTTAGTGGAAGCACTGGTCTACTTCAGTTCAATATATTTCAGCTAAAATAACACAACTAATCTATTTAAGATATTTTATGAGGTGCTATGAAGATATAGGGGCTGGGATTTAGCTCAGTTGGTAGAGCACTGCTCTGCAGTCTCTGAGGTCCTGAGTTCGATTCCTACCACCATAAAAATGGGAGAAGGATGTGGCAATCCACTCTCAATGCAATCCTGAAAAAATCAGCCATTGAAAACCATATGAGGGTCACTATGAGTTGGACACGACTTGACAGCACTTAACAACAACAACATAAAGATACAGATGTGTAACAGATATGGGGCTACTCTGTCACACTACATGGTTCTGACTTTTGTAGTCAGTGAGGAAGAGTGAAGGGGATAGATCTTAAAACAATTGTGGTAAATAAATACAATAGTGGAAAGAAGGCCAAAGGGTCATGGAAACTCAGTAGAAGAAGTGATTTGAGATTGGAGGTATCAAGAAACATCCAGTTGTAATGTTCTATAGTATTTTGTTTCATTATGTGGTTCTTGAGTAAAAATTCATCACATGGAGAGGTAGGGAGAAAGGATATCCCAGGAAGAAGGAGACATGTAACCTAGTGAATGTGTAAGTGTATTGGTGGGACTCATTCATTTGGGGATGTTCTCATATGAATCATTTTTACATTTAGGACTTGGGCCAAAACAACTCAATATGCTTAGAAATTCTTGATAATTAAGCAGAACAAACTACTATGGTTTAAGTGGGGCATTTTTATATAAGGAGAACATGTTTCCTTTCATATAGTCATAATGAGGATGTGATGGTTAATTTTATATGTCAACTTGACTAGCCACAGAGACCCACGTTAAACATCATTTCTGAGTGTATTTGTGAAGGCATTTCTGGATAGGGCTTCATTTGAGTTGATAGAATCAGTAAAAATTGATTGTCATCTCCAATGAGGGTGAGTATCATGAGATCCATTGGGAGGGCCCGAAGAACAAAAGGAGGAGAAAGGAAGAATTAGCTCGTCTTTACTTCCTATCTGCCTGCTTGACATTCCATCTCACTTTCTTGGCCTTGGATTAAGATTCATATTATTGATGCCTCTGGTTCTCAGACCTTCAGATTTGGACTTGAACTATACCACCAGTGTTCCCGGGGTCTTCAGCTTGCACATGGCAGGTATTGGGACTTTTCAACCTGCACAAGAGTATGAGCTAATTCCTCACAATAAAACCAATAAAACTCTGTCTCTCTCTTTCTTTCTCCTTCTCCTTCTCCCTCTCTCTTCCTCTCTCTTCCTCTCTTTCTCTTTCTCTCCTTCTCTCATATATATGTTGTTGTTGTTAGGTGCCATTGAGTTGGTGTCCGACTTATAGTGACCCTACATATAGCAGGTGAAACACTATTGTTAGTGCTTCTCTGCTATTTATAGGGTTTTCAGTGACTGATTGTTTTTTGGGAGTGGGTTTCCTGGTCCTTCTCCCAAGCCTACAGCACCTGGTGTTCCCAGGAAGTCTCCCATCCAAGTACTAACGAGGCCCGACCCTGCTTAGCTTCGGAGATCTGATGGGACTGGACGCCACAGTGGTTTGACTGCAGGCATTCTCGTGTGTGTGTGTGTGTGTGTGTGTGTGTGTGTGTGTGTGTGTGTATTTTCTAAATTTATATTATTTATCTATCTAATGAGGCTGGAGTTTAGCTCAGTTGGTAGAGTGCCGCTATGCAGTCTCTGAGGTCCTGGGTTCAATTCCCAGCACTGCAAAAATGAGAGAAGGACATGGCAAGCCACTCCTGAGGCAATCCCAGAACAATCAGCCATTGAAAACCCTATGAGGGTTGCTATGAGTTGGATAGCTATGAGTTGGACATGACTCGTGGCACCTAACAGCATCTTTCTAATCTCCATCTTCCTGGTTTTCTTTCTCTGGAGAGTCATGACTAACAGAGTTAGCAACTAACTTTTTAAAAATAAGAACTGTCTGTGAAAAAAGTAAAAGAAGAAGAAGGAGGAGGAGGAGGAGGAGAGGGAGAAGGAGAAGAAGAAGAAGAAGAAGAAGAAGAAGAAGAAGAAGAAGAAGAAGCAGCAGCAGCAGCAGCAGCAGCAGCAGCCCTCTTTAAAGATCCTGTTGTTTCATAAAAATCTTTGTTGCTCTTTTCATAGCCCAAAAGTGGACTAGTGAGGTTAAATGGGGAAATGATTCTTAATTGTTCTAAATTGTTTAGAGGCTGTGTCCATTACAGTGCTGTTTTTATTTTTGCTATGTGACTTGTCAAATCTGGGAAGAAATTCTGTGTGTTCTTGGACACAGTGGTAAAAAAAAGAGAAAAGAAATTACTACATTTCATTCAATTTAAGATGCTACTGACTGTAAGATGTACCATTATCTTATTAAGAAAGAAAAAACCTTGTTCATTTAACTGTGGCACAATATAAAATTAATTCTAATTTCAGTGATGCCAAAATGTGAAAGTAAATACTCATTTAAAAATTAATGATGGTGGTGCATGCCTGTAATCCCAGCGGCTCAGGAGGCGGAGGCAGGAGGATTGCAAGTTCGAGACCAGACGCAGTCTGCATAACTTAGCGAGACCCTGTCTCAAAAAGTAAAAAAGTGGGCTGCGGGTGCAGCTCCGTGGTCCAGCACTTGCAAAGCCTACAGGCACAAGGCCCTGGGTTCAACCCCCAGTACCACCAAAAAAAAAAAAAAAAAATTAATGATGCATAATATTTATTGACTGCCTACTGCATGCAAGGCTTGATCCTTGAAAATAGTAACTTAATTAATTCTTATAAAAACCTAATGACCTACATATGTTTGTCCCATTTCACAGATTAGAATAATGAAGCACAGGGAAGCTAAAGATACTTGCTAAAGATCACAGATATGGAGCAAATTTTTCGTAGCTTCTTCTTCTCTTCCCAGACTCCATTTCTTTTTTGAAACAACAATAATCACTTATTGTGTACAGCAGTTACAGATGGTCAGGAATTTTGGAGTAGTTTAGTGGATGTTTTGGCTCAGGGGTCCCTTATAAGGTTGTAGTCAGATGGCAGCTATGGCTGCATCACCTGAAGGTTTGGTTGAGACTGGAATATTCAACTAGAAGGTGTTTCACTCATATGATTGGTGAATTGGTGCTGACGGTTGGTTAGGGTGAGATCTTAGTTCTTGGTCACATGGGTCTCTCCAGGGGCTGCTGGAGAGTCCTCACACATGGGTTTTGGATTCCTCTAGACTGAGGTCATCCAAGAGACTAAGCTGGAATATGCTGTGCCATTTATGGTCTATCCTTGAAGGATACACACTCTGCTCTTATCTGTGACTCTCCAGTCAAGCTATGTGTTGAAAAATTGTGACACTGTTGAGTCTTTGCAGCAGATGACCTTTTGAGCACAGGCACTTTTCATTTGTGGCAAATCTTCATAGGGTTTCCATGGTCAGGCAAAGCCTCACTTGCCCTAGCTCAGATAGGTTTGGCCATGAGGGGCACTGAGACTTCATTAGCCCGGAGAAGGGGTAGAGGAAGGGCAGGTGGCCTGGACCCAGAAGAGTTAGCAGTTGGCCAAAATACAATATCCAAAAGGCCAAAGCAAATAATTCAGAACTGACATAGAGAGGAATCCTTGCCAAAGGGATCCCCTGATGGATTGGCAGCACAGCAGGTCTTTCTGGCTGGTGGCAATATGGAAAATATGACAAGGGACCATATATAGGTTCAATGGCCCACCTACTTGTCTTGAAGCCCAAGGGACAGATTCAGCCACATGTGAGACATTAACAAGCTGGGGTTCAGGTTAGGCTTCTAACTGCCCCCAGAAGGGAAATGGGAGCTAAGAAAGTCTAGTAGATGGGGATGTTACAGCCTGAACAGAAAGGTAGAAGAAGGAAGGATCTGTAGCTCAGTGGGTGGAGGAGGCTCAAGGCTTGAGAGTAGGTCCACCAGACACAGGGCCTGTGATAGCATAGGCTGCCATTCCACAGGTGGAGGCTCAGGCCTTGCTCACCGCCCAGCTGCCAGAGTCCCCCACCTGTTCAGGTGGCCTTGGGCTGAGGCTGAACCTGCAGGACTGAGGAAGAGAGGCCCCACCCTCCTCACTTAGGATGGGAACCAGGGGTGACTAGACCGGCAACAGTGAGATGCATGTTAGATAACTGTGTCCTTGATACTTTTCTGTCTATGCTTTCTGCACCCTCCCTTCTGAGTTTAAGTTCTGCTCAGGCTCTTATTAGTTGTGTGGCTGTAGAATAAATTACTTAATCTCTGCTTTCAATTTTCTTTTAGAGTAAAATAGAAATAATATTGAATTCATAGATAGGTTATGACGATTAAGTAAGACCAAATGATTATGAAGTCGGTTTTAATGCAAGTCAGTTCATGTTCCTTCCAGTTCTACTGGTGTGGGTATTAAATGCCACTTATACATTAAAGTGTATCTACTCTCAGTGGTGCCTAACAGCAACAACTCTTGTCCCCTCCTAAAGTGATAATTTATATGTGGGCCACAGTTTCCTAAAAGTTGTTCTACTTACTCATTACCCTATTACCTCAGCTGACTTTTTTCCCAACAATCCATTAAAGTAGGTGACAAAATATTATTTTAACTTGCTATTAATATTTAGTAACATTTAATATTAACAAAATATGTATCCTAAAATTCCCAATTGCATAGAAGCAAAGAGAAATTTGACATTTTCATGGAAAAATCTAAATTTGTTTAATTGTGTACATTTAAAACAGAGAAGAGATGTTGGGAAATGATTGAAGACAGATTGAATCATACTCTGGGTACCATAATACTGGAATGTAATGAATAATTGAATTATTACTTGAATAACATTAACAAAAATATTTTGGGGTATAAATTTGAATGCCAAATAATTACTAACTCTCCAAAAAGTGGTTGTCCTTGGTTTCCAGATAGAAGCTTTAGCCTATATCTAACCTCTTTGAGTTTTTGCCCAAGAAACTCAACAGCAGTAGAATGCAAAAATTCCTTTCCCTCCTTTTGAGATAAGAGCTCACTATGTAACCCAGGCTGGCATCCAATTCTCCTTCTTCCTGACTCAGTCTCCTGAATATATTATAGGCATGTCCGCCATATCCAGCTCAAAAGTGTTAAAACAAGAAAATTATTTACTGTTTTTAAAATGATCTGCACTATTTCCATTCTAAACTACAGAAGCATATTACTTACAGAAGAGCAAAGTATACCTAACACATAAGCTAGCGAAGAGCAGAACTCTGAGGAAATAAGACACTCAGTTGGTGAACACTGGTGTTTGGGGTGTTGAAGCACTGCTTCATTTTGGGATGCACCACTCAAGTGTAGCCTTTTATTAATGGGTTTTGAAGGCAGACACCTGCATTTTTCTCAGGGAAGCCCATAATGAAAGTCATAGCCTCAACTGCAAAAGCTTCAGAGTAAGATATTGTTTTATAGTGTAAAGGTGGAATATTAGCAAGTTAATGAAAAGCATTCACCTACATCTGGATTTAGGCCATCTTTTTCCCTAAAAACAATTAGCCCAGTGGAGTTATGTGCCTTTTTGACCTAGCACTGTCCATTCAAGATTAGGAGCGGTTATTGGGGAAACTAGAAAAACCTCAATTCCCTTGGATGAAACAATCTAAGATTAGGGTGCTCCCTGGCAAAGAGAAGGCAGAGAGACTAGAAAGGGGGTCAAGTAAACTTTTAGTAGAATAAAAGTAAGAAGATAGCCTCAGAGAGAAAAGGTGGGCACTCCAGGAGACTGGGATCCTTGGGCTTTGTCATTTTCTTTGTCATTTTCTTCGTAGTTTTCATTGAAGGAGGCAAAAATTGCACTCCTCCCAGTGTGTCATGGGTCTAGGGGTGAAAGCATCAGTCCTGCCCTTTGGTACTAACTAAAGAGGAAGTTCTAACTTATTGTAATTTGTTTCAACTTTGTAGTCAGTGAAGAGCTGTTCTGTGTGGCTTAGGACTCAGAATGTGCCTGAGATAGGAAGAAATAATAACTAACTGAGTTTATTGCTCTCAGTTTGTCTTCTAGAATTATGGCCCGGAAGGAGTAACTAAAAGCTTTTACTACTGTAAATTTACCTTTTAGCTTTGGGCCAGCTAAAAGTTGCCTTGTTGGTTAGCTATAAGCAGCCTGTGGATTTTATTACTTACTGAAAGGCCAACACTTATTTATCTTCAATTCAGCAATGGAAGGCCAGTGCTTGAAAGTAAACTGCAAGTGGCTTGGGGGATTTCCCATTATAGTGCCTAGAATCTGCCTCCTTCTCTAGTTTTCCTAACTTCCTATCTACCTCCACAGTACTATGGCAGGAACATCATGCAGGTCTGGATTTCCTTCCTCTTTGAAGCAAATGGATGTCTGTAATAAGGATATAGAGCAGCTTGAAGCTGCACTAGTTGGTCTGGACCCATGGTATGCTACATGGGAGTTACTTGTTTTTGTTGTGAGGTGTCCAGTCAGGTCTGACTCATAATCACCCCGTGTACAACAGAATAAAACATCCCTGACAATGTGCCATGCACACAATCTTTTTAGTGTTTAATCTCATTGTGGCAGCCACTGTATCAATCCACTTAGTCAAAGGTCTTCCTTTTTTTCATTGACTCATCACTCTCCCAAAAATGATGTTTTTCTCCAGAGATTGGTTCCTCCTGGCAACATGTCCAAAATATGCAAGACACAGTCTAGACATCCTTGCTTTCAAGGAGCACACTGGTTACACCTCTTCTAAGATGGATATGTTGGTTCTTTGGCAGTCCATGGTATATTCAATATTTGTCTCCAGCACCATAATTCTTCTCCTGTCTCTGTTATTCAATGTTTATCTTTCACAACCATATGATGCAACTGAAAATACCATGGCATGAGTCAGGCGCGTGTTCATCTTCAATGTGACATCTTTATTTTCAATACTTTAAAGAGTGCCGCAAACCAGCTGCAGCCTAAGATCCAGGGGTTCCCAAAGGCAGATGAAGAGTTGGCAATGGGTAACAGACACAGCAGCTCGGAGGCAGTTTGACCTTGTTCCGTTTTATTTCCAGATAGCCCAGCCTTTTATACAGAACTACAATTCACTAAATCAGAAAAAGGACAAGGAAATTGGTAGCATTGATGGGTTACATCAAAGTTTTTCAACAATCACTTGATTAAATTGTCACATGAGTATTAGGTGGTGATCAAAGTAGGAGATGAACTCAGAGATAAATTGTGTTTACTTCGAAGAGATAAACCAAGACCACCTGAGCATCTATATCTCCTGTAACAATTAACTATTCTTAACTTTATGCAGGAATTCGGGGTGGTTAACTGTCAACTGTGTTTCACCCCATTGAGTCCATTGTTATGACAAATGGGTTCTTTATCTTATCAGAATGATTTCTTTACTGTAGAGCTGTCGGTACAAAGGCTTTTGTTTGTGTTGACTAAGGAGTTTATGTTGTTGGAAGTCATTCAAGAATTTCCCATTGTATGCCTGCTAGGAGGTTTCTCAACTCCCAATCTGAATCAGCACTGCTCATAGAGCCAGAAGATTATATATTTATATAAGAAAAATCGAGGCTCCAAGTCCCTTTCCATGAAGAGACCTTGTTTTTGGAGGTACTATTCCCTTTTCTCCCTTTTCGCTGGGATTTAGCTCAGTGGGTAGAGCACTGCGCTGCAGCCTCTGAGGTACCGAGTTCAATTCCCAGCACCACAAAAATGGGAGAAGGACCTGGCAATCCACTCCCAAAGCAATCCCGAAACAGTCAGCCATTGGAAACCCTATGAGGGTCGCTATGAGTCGGATACCGACTCGACGACACCTAACAACAACAACAACAACAACATTCCCTTTTCAGAAGACTTTCCCTCCAAGGCTAGGAGGTACTCTTCCCCTTTTGGCAGACTTTCCCTCCAATGCCTTTTTAAAAGGTATTCTTCCTCTTGTGGGGACTCTGTTTACCCATCATGAGTAGATCTGGGCATGGCAAAATAGGTCTTTTGCAACAGCTTTTCCCAATGCAATGTGTCTTGATTTCTTGACTTCTGCTTCCGTGGGTGTTGATAGTAGAACAAAGTAAAGCAAAATCTTGGACAACCTCAGTCTTTTCTCTATTATGGAACAGCTCTCATTTGGGAACATCTTTCAAGATTTGTATGATTGTCCCAGATATGTCTTTGGGATGTAGGCAGCATCGCCTTGAAGGAAGTGGATGCTCATACATCTGCCATCATGAGGAGGTAAAGAGAAATGTCTGGGCCTGGGCTCTTTTCTTTTGGAGGGTAAAGAGGGAATTGAGCTTGGACTCTGGCATCTAGTGGTGTCTGAAGATGCCTATGATGAGGTGCAGCTGGACCGCACTTGCACTAGTAAAAGGTCTGTGGGAGTGAGGAGGAGAGAGTTACCTTGTGTTTGGATTGTGACTTTGTGAGTAATCAACAGTACTCACTGAATGGCCAGCTTGGCATCTGTTTTCTCCCTCCCTCTCTCTCTCTCTTAACCTGTTAGTGAAGCTTTATTTGAAAGAATGGTCCCTCCTTAAATGTGACTTGGGGCATTAATGGAGGGGTCTATATCCGTGCTTGAAGCTGAAGTGAATCTGGGAAAGCAGAAAGAACAGCACGGGTGGGCGATTAGGTATGAGCAGAGATACTGTGCACAGAATAGAGTAATAATCCAGAGGGAACCTTCTGGCCTGGGAACCTAGGATCTGTCATCATCATTCCTCATGCTATCATTTCACTGCTATACTTGCAGGGCAATCTAGTGATAAGTGAGACTTCCTGCTTTGCTAGGGATGTGGGTCAAGTGGTTGTTTGGGTATTAAAAAGAAGGCTATGCCCTTCCAAAGCTGGAGAACTTGGAGGGCTAGCAAAGTTGCACATCCTTCAATACAATTTAGCTTCCAGTTCTTGAAACTTTCTCAGCCTCATGTCTGAGTTCAGTGTCTTTCTTAGTGTTTCTTTAGCCCCCGGGTGCTACTATTTTACACAAGCAAATACTAGTAACAACTAAAATTCACTGAGTGCTTACATTGTACTAAACAGTGAATTAGGTGCTTTATATGAATAATCTCATTCAGTGCTTTAGTCATCCCCTTTGTTCAGCTGAGGACATGACACTTTCCAGAGACCATGTGATTCACCTCAGTCCCACAATAAGACATTTGTGGAGCCAAGATTTGAACCCAGGTGGCATGGCCCAGAGTCCATGTATGCAGGCGTTAGGATGTCCTCATTTTATTGTTTACTTTACTTAAAAAACTGTGAGCTTCCTTTGGATAGTGTCTGTTTTTTATCTCTGTATCCCTGTCTCTTAGCATAGTATTTGGCACATAGTGTTTGGCAAATGTTTATGGAAAGGATGATTGAAAGATATAGCTTAAGAAAGAAACACAGCCAGGCGCCACGGCACATGCCTGTAATCCCAGCTGCTCGGGAGGTGGAGGCAGGAGGATCGCAAGTTCCAGACCAGAGGCAGTCTGTGTAATTTAGCAAGACCCTGTCTCAAAAAGCAAAAAAATAGATTGGGGGTGCAGCTCAGTGGTCCAGCACTTGCAGAGTATGCAGGTGTGAGGCCCTGGGTTCAACCCCCAGTACCACACACACAAAAAAAAAAAAAAAAAAAAAAGAAAAAGAAAAAAAGAAAGAAAGAAAGAAAGAAAGAAAGAAAGAAAGAAAGACACACTGAGGCTCTGATTACAGTTTGTGGATGAATAGATACAATGTTCAACTCTGCTTTTGGTACATAACAATCACTCAACAAACGTTAGCTATTAATATCATTGTTGAAAGTAATTATATATTTATTTAGAAGAACAATTGTTCTTGCATCATATACCTTAATTTTTGTTTTCAAAATGTCACATATTTTCATATGATTTTAGAAAGAGGCCAGCTTTTCATTTCCCTTTAGTGTTTTGAATGTATAGGAGTTAAAGGTCATTTTCGATAGCATTTTCCCTTGAAATATGAGCTGTGCTTGCTTGAAATATGAATATAGGCAAGTAGAAAAGCAGGCTGCTGCAAGTTCAATTTAAGCAATCTGCAGGGTAACAATGTGAGAATACAGATGACACCAAATGTAAAAGGGTTTCTTATCAAATGCCTCTAGCCACCACAGTTGAGGACAAAAGCCAACTTCCACATGAGAGGAATATTGTGATTTTAGTATAATACAAAACTTAGTTTGCTCATTTTTTGCTTCATAGTCAATCTATTTCGATTATTCTTGTTACACAAGTATCTAAATTGATTTCACATTAAAAATTTTATAAATAGAAAGTGTGCTACAGTACCCACTTATGGTATTGGAATATCCTGCTCTGGATATCTTTGAGGAGGTAGAATAAATTATTGTTCTGTTATTATTATTGCCATATTTACCCTTTACCCTCTTGTGGGAGAGCCTGCTATTTGCACATCCAAAAATCCATTCTCTCTTTAACTTAGGGACAGAGCTCTGCATTTACATAGGGGAAATAAGTGTCTCTTGCAACTAGATGTGGGTGTGATTATGTGATAAAATTCTGCTCAAAAAGATAAAGGGAGATATGTTGTGAGTTATTTCTGGAACATCTCCTTAAAAGGGAGAAACTAGACCGTCTTCTCTTTCCTTCTTCCAGTTGCCTAATGTATATAAAATTGCTGAAGCTCCAGCAGCTATTTTGGACCATGAGATAACTTTGGAAATGGGAGCCATGAATGGCAAAAAATGATGTAGAAAGATCCTGGATCTCTAACGTCATGGACACTTCATATTACCAGTTTCTGGCGTCCTATTACATAAACTAGGTATAAATTTTCATCTTATTTCCACTGTTACTTTGGGTCTGTTATATGCAGCCAAATCCAGTCCTAATGAATATAGTTCCTAAGGAAGTACAATTTTCAAGAAAATTTTATCTTTCTGTCAGGATTAAAGTACTGTCATTGTGTGGTATTTTGTTTCTGTTTCTCACTAGCTTCCTGATTCTATCTTCCCCCCTTCAATGATCTGTTCAGTTTCCCATGGAAATATAAACTATTTTGGGAAGCTTATTGCTTTATCTTGGCTGGGGTTTAGCTTAGTTGGTAGGATGTAGCTGCTCCACACTCTCTGAGGACCTGGTTCTATCCCTAGCACTGCACAAATTTGGAGAAGGAAGTGGCAATCCACTCTGGAAACAATCCTGAAACAATCAACCATTGAAAACCCAATGAAGGTTGCTATGAGTCAACAGGCGAAACACTATTGTCAGTGCTTCTCTGCTATTCATAAAGTTTTCAATGGTGGATTGACTTTTGAGAGTGGGTTGCCAGGTCCTTCTCCCAAGCCTATGGTATCTGGTGTTCAAGGGTGGTTTCCCATCCAAGTACTAACCAGGCCTGACCCTGCTGAGCTTCTGAGATTTGATGGGATCGGATGCTACAGGGCTACGCCTGCAGGCAATACCACACTTAGTAGTCAAAAAATGAAGTAGTCAAAAAAATTTTTAAGAAATGCTATTAGTATTTTTGTGGTATTATTGTTATTATTACTTCCTCAGAGATAAATGGTGAACTATGGCTTGCTAACATTTAAAGTAAATAAACAGATGGGTAGTTGAACCATGTTATGAAAAGAATGCCCATTACTGGCTTGACATCACACTAAAGGAACCCATTGGGTAGAATACTGCAGCCTCAGCCTAAGTTTTTACTAATGTCATATATGAAGATAAAGTTTGCTTATCACACTTGATGACAACACAATGTTGGGAGGAATAGAGAACCATGAACACAATATAAGGGAAAAAACATGGGGTTAGATGACTGAAGACTTGACTTTGAGACCCAAAATTCGATTGCATGATCACTCACTTTCCCCATCTAAAATGAAAATAATGCTAGCAGAACATCAGGTGGACAAGCTGTATATGATTCTATGTTTTGAAGGATCTCACATAATTCATGACACAGTCTGAAAAATCATGATGGGCTTGCCCATGTACCATCTAAAGGAGTCCCAGTGAGTGGCAATAATATAAACCTCATTCCAAATAGCTTCAAAATTATGCAATTATTGTCAATTTTTTTAAAAAATAGACAATTTGAATTACTTAAAGTTTTATGTACTGAATATGCTTGTTCAAACTGATGTCCTTAAAATTTGCATAAAATGCAAGCAAATAAGTGAGCTGAGATTGCTACTCAGGAGAGGGCCACATTTGGGGGATTCTGAGGCCAGTCTGAGTTACTGGGGAGACTTAAGAATTGATTGATCAAAACCTCATGGTTGTTCCTAAAAAGATCAGTTTTGGAAGAGCACTGACAAAAATAAGTCCTCTGTTTCTCAGCCCTGACTATGACATGACAGTGCCTTGCGGGTGTGAGAGGAGAAGCCTGCTAGAGTTGACAAGATCACTTAGATTTATGTATACAGTTGGGTGGTATGGTTTAGATAGGAAGTATCCCTCCAAAAGGCTCATGTGTTGAAGGCTTGGTCCCCAGCTCATGGTATTACTGAGAGGTGACTGGAGTATGAGGGGCTAACTTCATCAATGGATTCAGCCATCCATGAGTTTATAGGAGTGTGGGCTGTTAGGAGATACGGTCTGGTGCGAGGAAGTAGGTAACTGGGGGTGCGCATGCCCTGGAAGGGAATATCTGGTCCCTGGCTCCTCCCTTGTGTCTCTTTGTTTCCTGGCTGGTATGAAGTGAGTGACCTTCTCTGCTACACGCTTCTGCCTCCATGATGCTCTGCCTCATCACAGGCCCGCAGCAATGGAGCCAGCAGATTGCGGACTGAAACCTCCAATTCAGAGCCAAAATAAGCTTTTCTTCAAGTTGTTATGTTAGAGATGAAAGGCTGACCAACACATTGGATACAATTGGACTTTGAAGCTATACTGGTACCCATTATTTTCAGAGTATAAAAAGATTCTATCCATACACATCTACCAACGTTGGCTATACTGAGTGCATTCTTTCAACCTCACCTGACTTTGAAAGCCTTGGATTTTGTGGCTTTGCCATGGCTGCTGTGGTGAAGGACTCTATTTGGACACATGCACTTCTATTACCTGGGTCTCTGGTTCCTCTTACCATTTCCAGATTTGTATGCAGTACAGGATGGCTAGACTGCACCTGACATATTGGACATGTTGTCAGGAGGGACCAATCCCTGGAGAAGGACATCATCTTTGGGAGGATAGTGGATCAGTGAAAAAAAAGGAAAACTCTCAACTAGATGGATTGACACAGTGGCTGCAACAGTGGGCTTAAACAAAAATAGATCATGTGCCTGGCACAGAGTCAGAGTGTTTCTCGTTTTGTTGTACATAGGGTCGCTATGAGTCAGATCTGGCCTGAGGGCGCCTAACAACAACAACAACATGCAGTCCTATGTCACAAGGCATGGGATATAGTTTCCCTAGTGGCTCCTGAAGGCACTACAGCCTGGGTGTTCTGGGGAATAAATTCCTCTCAGACCAAACTTTGATCAGCGGGAAATGGAGATTAGGATGGAGTTAGCAGGTATGTTCCCTCTCCATTCTCCCCCCAGTAAATTGTTCTGAGCCATGGTTTTCCTACCTAACCTGTCCAGACATGTCCTGCATGGCCAAGTGGGAGCACCCATCAAGTAATCGTATGTGGTGGACTAACAGCCAGCATGGTCAATGCATTATTGTGTATTTGCTTCCCATTTTTCTCTGCTTCCCTTAGCTTTTCCTTCGCTCCTACTACCTTGGGATCGTACTTGTCAGTAAAATCTTGCCTCATGTTCTTTTTTTCTAGAGAATTCAGACAAAAGCACTAACTACTGGCAGTGAACTGAGCCAGGTACTGAGTTGCATTTTAGAAGCTATGATTCAGGACAAGAGGCAGATACATGAAGTATAAACTAAAATACAAGGTCAGGCAAGCTGACAACTCCTCATCTCATCTTTGAGATCCTTCTAAACTTGGATAGTTGGCTGTAGTTCTGGTGATTTCTCGTTGTGCTAGTTGTCTGAAACATCTTGATTTTCTTATAACTTTACAGTTTGTCCTCAGAACTTTTTTTTTAGTAGTTGGAGTTTGAACCCAGGGCCTCACACATGCTTTTGCAAGCATTCTACTACTGGCCTGCGCCACCAGCCCATTTTTTATTTTTTAATCTTAAAACAGGGTCTTGCTAAATTACACAGGCTGCCTCTGGCCTCAAACCTGTGATCCTCCTGCCTCCTCCTTCTATGTTGTTGGGATTATAGGTGTGAGCCAGTGTGCCTGGGGCAGTCCTCAGACTTTTTGAATGTGCCATGCCTTAGGTGGAGGCTAGCATTTTCTTTGTGGTTTCAATCACATATTTTCAATGTGTTCCTCTTCCTGTAGGCATTTTGCTTTAGAAACTACACCATTCTGATTTTCTTTAACAATACATTTTATCATGGTTATTTTCTCCTAAAATTGAATTATCATCTGATTTTTTTCTGCTTCTCTCTTGACTCAGATAATTGAATGTAATAATGTTGTTTACTCATACTTTCTAGACCATTTTTTTGCCTGCCTTTTTGAAATAATTTAGCAGACATTGCAGCCTAGCTAGCTACTTATATAGTACTTCAGTAGGATATTTTGATCTAGACCTTAATATTATTGAACACAATTATCTTCAAGTGGGGACAAAAAGATGTCTGAATTTGAAAGGTCCCAGAAATTTGCTTTAGTTGACCAAAAGTAGAAGATAAAACCTGTTGTGGAGGCACCATTTTTCTTCATTTTGGGAGGATTGTCTTGTTCTTGTAGACATAAAGTAAGTACATGGTTTAAACATTGTGTCTTAATGACTCATCTCAAAACTTGCAACACAATACTGATTTATTATTTCTCAAGGTGTCTGAGGGCCATTAATTCAGGAGCAGCTTGTCAGAGTAATTCTTTCAGCGTCTTTCATGAGTTTGCTGCTAAGGTATTGGCCAGGGCTATGTGCGAAGAGACGATGGAAAAGCTCTGTACAAAATGTCAAAACAAGACCAGGTGCTGACTCTGGATCAGACCATCAGCTTCTCATATGCAAGTTCAAACTGAAGCTGAAGAAAATTAGAACAAGTATACGAGAGCCACGGTATGACCTTGAGAATATCCCACCTGAGTTCAGAGACCACCTCAAAAATAGGTTTAATGCATTAGACACAAATGACAGGAGACCAGAAGAGTTGTGGCATGACATAAAAGATATCATTCAAGAAGGAAGCAAAAAGTTCTTAAAAAGACAAGAAAAAAAGAAAAGACCGAATTACATGTCAAAAGAGACACTGGACCTTGCCCTTGAACATGGAGCAGCTAAAGCAAAAGGAAGACAAGATGAAGTTAAGGAACTAAACAGAAGATTTCAAAAGGCAGCTTGAGAAGACAAAAACAAATATTCTAATAATATGTGCAAGAGCTGGAGGCAGAAAATCAAAAGGGAAGAACGCTCGGTGTTTCTCAAGCTTAAGGAAGTGAAGAAAAAATTCAAGCCTTGAGTGGCAGTAGTGAAAGATTCTACAGGGAAAATATTAAATGATGCAGGAAACATCAAAAGAAGATGGGAAGAATACACAGAGTCATTATACAAGAAAGAATTGGTAGATGACCAACTATTCCAAGAGGTTGCATATGAAGAGGAACCAATGGTGTTGAAGGATGAAGTGGAAGCTGCCTTGAAAGAACTGGCAAAACACAAGGCTCCAGGAATTGATGGGATACCAATAGAGATGTTTCAACAAACAGATGCAGCACTGGAGGTGTTAACGTGTTTGTGCCAACAGATTTGGAAAACAGCTACTTGGCCAACTGACTGGAAGAGATCCATATTTGTGCCTATTCCCAAAAAAGGGGATCCAACTGAATGTGCAAACTATCAGACAATATCATTAATATCACACACCAGCAAAATTCTACTAAAGATCATTCAGAAGCGACTGCAGCAGTATATAGACAGGGAATTACCGGAAAATC
>VMDO01026428.1:0-26746 GCA_007922755.1 Pedetes capensis | reverse complement strand
TCTGACTCATGCCATGGTATTTTCAGTGGCATCATATGGTTGTGAAAGCTGGACATTGAACAAGAGAGACAGAAAAAGAATTGATGCTTTTGAATTGTGGTGCTGGAGATGTCTATTGAATATACCATGGACTGCCAAAAGAACCAACAAATCTGTCCTAGAAGAAGTGCAACCAGAGTGCTTCTTGGAAGCAAGAATGGCCAGACTGCGTCTTACATATTTCGGACATGTAGTCATGACAGAACAATCCCTGGAGAAGGACATCATGTTTAGAAGAGTGGCAGGTCAACGCAAAAGAGGAAAACCCTCCACCAGATGGATTGACACAGTGTCTGCAACAATGGGCTTAAACATAAATAAGATCGTTTGCCTGGCACAGAATCGGCAAGTGTTTTGATCTGCTGTACATAGGGTTGCTATGAGTCGGACTCGACTCGACGGCACCTAACAACAACAATAGCTTTTCTAAGCCCCTGAAAAAAATATGTTGTTGTTGTTAGGTGCCATCGAGTTGGTATCCAACTCATAGCGACCCTCATAGGGTTTTCAATGGCTGACTGTTTCGGTATGGCCTTGGGAGTGAATTGCCAGGCCCTTCTCCCATTTATGCGGTGCTGGGAATTAAACTCGGGACCTCAGAGACTGCAGCGCAGCGCTCTACCAACTGAGCTAAATCCCAGCCCGAAAAAAATATATTTGACTATAATTTTACTACAGAGAATTTAATATTCTCACATATACAAATTTAACAGAAGCAGTGGTTGTCGAAAGTAAGAAGTATGTTAGCAGCAGTCATCCTTGTAAGGAAGGAATATTTTGCCATTGTGGTCAGAATTGCCATTTATTCTGACAATAAAAAGTAATTTGTAGTTTGTTTTATTTTTGTTTTAAAATTGTCTTAAGAAAATTCACCCCCTTGTTGCCTGAATCAAGGCAGGCTGCTTCTATAGATCCCATCTTGGTTTTGTCACTCAGTAGAAATACAAATAAGTATTATGTTGAATCATGAGAAATTGTGGGTGTTCTCTCATTTTTAATGTATAGAAACAGCAACTTCATCAGGTTCAACCTAATATAATCATCATGTAAGGCAATTTGACAGCATGTATCAGAATTTAAAATCTATCTACTCTTTAATATTGCAACTATAGTTCCAGGAAGATATCCTACAGATATACTTGTTCATGTGTAAAATCACTTTTATATGAAAGTATTCATCAGAGAATTTTTATAATGTGAAATATTGAAAACAACTATACACAAAATCTATATACAAAAACTACTTGAACTGCAATGTTTCTACAACAAAGCATTACAGAATTATAAAAAAATAAAGCAGAACTAATGTACTTACATATAGCAATAAAGAAGTATATTGGTTGAGAGGAAGCGATCTAAAACTAAACTGACAGAACTCAGCTATACCAATTACTGTGTGACCTAGGACAAGCTGCATGACCTGTCCTTATGTTTTTTCATCATTAACATAGAGACAAAATATGATCTATGTCATACAGTTAGGATTATTAAATGAATGTGTACAAATAAAGTCCTTTAAAGAGTGTGTAATACATAGTAGTCTAAAGCAGAGGTCCACGACACCCAGACTGTGGATCAGTATCAGTCCATGACCTATTAGGAACAGGGCTACAGAGCAGGAGGTGGGTAGTGGGCAAGTGAGCAAGCTTCATCTGTATTTCCAGACACTCCCCATCACTTGAATCATCCTGAAATCATTCCCACCTCCATCCTATTCATGGAAAAATGACCTTATACAAAACACGTCCCTGGTGCCAAAAAGACTGGGAACCATTGGTCTAAAATATTAGCTATTATTTTCTTTAAAATGCTTGTTATATGGAAAAGGCAAGAGTGCATAAATGCACTGGGAAGATATATGCAAATGAAAACTTGTATATGAATATATTTAGATGGATATATAACAAACTAATATCATTGGTTGACTCAAGGGAAGGGAAGTGGATAGATGGATAACAGAGTTACTTCTTACCTTCAGAATTTTGTTCAATGTGCATTTTAAAAATATATATGTTCATATTTAAAGCATTTATAGTGGACTAGTCCTTTTAACTTTTTTTAAAGATGCAGTTTCTCAACCTATTTGTCTATGAAACTCTTTTTTCAAGGAACACCTAAAAATCATCTAATGTTCCAAAGAACATTATTTTGGAAACACTGCTGTAGGCTACGGGGAGTCACTGAAACTTGCAGAAAGGAGTGACATATTGAGAACAGAGTTTTGGAATCGTTTTTTTAAAAAACAGTATTCCCTTTTGGACATGACAGGTGACTCTTATTGAATATCCAAGTTTGAAATGCAATTATTTTATATCATGAATGAGCAAGGAAAAACAAATTTTAGAATGCATGCTTTCAGAATAAAACCAAAGACACAGATATAGCTTTTGTTAGCAACAATATATTTGTCACAAACTCTCTAATAAGCCATAGTCCTAGCAGGATCACATAGTTACATTTTTCTTCACCATATCCTACTCTCTTTCTCAGAGCAGCTGTGCCTAGGGGGCTTAGAGCAGGATTTTCATTTCCCAGACAGACAGCCCTTCATTGCAAGCCCTCATAGGACCTCTCATTTCTTCTCTCTTCTTTTCCCTAGGCTGCCACTCTAGCTTATATCCTTATTGTACCAGACAGGCAGGAGCCAACCACAGAAAGGATGGGAATTTGAGGCAAAATCCCCCAAGAAGTAAGTGGCAGAGCCAAAATTATCTCCACAGTCTGCCTTGAGGAGCTTGTGACCTTAACCACTATGGTATACTCATCAAGGAAATGTTGGTGTCCTCCTCCTTTATATGTTTAGCAGTAACACCACACATCAGCTTCATAACCTATAAGAATCTTCCAAGAAGAAAACTTTAATCATCCTAAGAGTATTTTAGTGAGAAGACATTTATTCTCCATTTAGTTAAATATTTTCAACTCTTAAATATCCTTTCTAGATATTTCACTATTTACAATAAAAGTGAGAGGAAAAGGTGTGATAGTCCTTAAGTCATTGTTTCCTACAGTTTATATTACACCAAATGTTAGCTGGGCGTGGTGGCACACCTGTAATCCAGCACACAGGCAGGCAGTTTGCCTTGAGTTTGAGGCCAACCTGGGTTACACAGCAAGACCCTGTCACAAACAAATGGACAAACAACCCAAATGTTAACAGGTGTTCAGACAAAAAAGTATCAGTAATCAAACACATGTGGAAAATACTGGATTAAGCAATACTGGTCCATTTTCATTAGCACTAGACTTCTCAAACTGTTAAAAAAATATTCATGATCATTGTGACGCTCCCAAAGGGGGACAGAGTACAAAATGATCCTCATAAATGTTAGTAGCTCTCAGACTAGTGTTGTAGAGCAAGCTATGTGGAAAATAATTTCCAAAAAACAAGCTTTTAAAATGAAAAGTAATTGTGGATATTAAAGTGCATGCACACTTTTCTCAGTAATGCAAATTAAATGACCATTACTTGAGTATTTATTAGGTATAAATAACTATACGGGACATCTGTCACCACTAGAGCCAAAGTATGGTCTATCCAGGTGGCACCAATCTTGAATTAGGCTGAATAATGTTAAGAATCAAATATTAAGAAACATTCAAAGAGCTCTTAACATCATTCCAGGCACTATTGCTGTTGTTAGGTGCTGCCAAGTCATGTCTGACACGTAACAACCCCAGTAGGGTTTTCAGTGGCTGATTGTTTCAGGATTGTTTCAGGGGTAGGCTCCTACATCCTTCCCATTTTTTGCAGTTCTGGAGATTGAACCCAGGGCCTCACAGAACACAGAGCAGTACTCTACCAAATGAGCTAATCCCAGGCCCCCAGGTTTTATACTGGGCATTAAAAGTACACAGAACAAAACAGACATTATATCTGTCGCAAATAGCTTATAGTTGTATAATAAACATAGAAAACAAATTAATAATTTCAATTAATTAAATAATTTCAAGAGTGAAAATGCTGCAAAGGAGATGTACCGGATGCTTGTTGTTGTTAGGTGCCGTCGAGTCGGTATCCGACTCATAGCGACCCTCATACGGTTTTCAATGGCTGACTGTTTCGGGATTGCCTTGGGAGTGGATTGCCAGGCCCTTCTCCCATTTTTGTGGGAATTGAACTCGGGACTTCAGAGACTGCAACACAGCGCTCTACCAACTGAGCTAAATCCCAGCCCCTGTACCAGATGCTAAGGACACAGAAAATGGGGGTCCTAACTTTGGTGGAACACTAAACGCTTTTCTGAAGAAGCATTGTTTTCCAGCTAAACACTAGATAAATTAATTAAAATTTTCCTGGAAAAGAAGGGAAAGGAACATCTCTAAGCCAAAAGAATTGCATTAGGGAGGGAAGACCTGGTCAGGGAACACAGAACATTCAACAAGCTGAATTAAGTCTAATATGACCACAGAACATAAAAGGAAAGGTAAAATGATATGACAGGAAAAATAGGACTAGGCATGTAGTCATCGTCTCTCTGCAGGGCAAACACAGTGCCAGCTACTACAAAGAGCACAAAGACAAGAGAGTCGCATCACTTGTCTTCAAGAAGTTCAGGAGACAACTGTAAAGGTCTGGAGGAAGAAAAATGAAACAGGTTTTTTGTTTGTTTGTTTTTGCTTCTTGATTCTTTGTATTTTTTGAGACAGAGTCTCACTATGTAGCCTAGGCTAGCATCAAATCTGTGATCTTCCTGACTCAGACTCCCAAGTGCTGGGATTATAGGTGAGTGCCACCACAATCAGCTGAACAAACTAATTTCTACTTACTACAAAGGTCTAGTCTTGTGCTGACTGTTTCAAATACATTAACTCATTTTATTCTTGTAAGAACCTTTCATGGGTTGAATCATTGTTCCTCTTTATAAATAAGGAATTAGAGAATCTAAAGATTATAAAGACCACTTTCCCAAGATTATGTAGCTAGTTAGTGGCAGAGCCAGTATGTGACTCCAAATCCCTGCTCTAGCAGATACCTCCTGAGACAGAGGTAAAGAAAAGAGAAACCTGAATAGAAAGCAATGGGAAAGGAAAGGGGTGCAGAGGTAAAAGGTACTGGGGAGGAACTGTCAATTCAGGATACATCTGCAGAAAATAAAGAGCCAATTTTGATCCCTGTGGCCTGAGATGTTCTGAAAGAAACAAAAAACAACCCATTCTAGAAAAACAAAGCACTCTTTTTTTTTTTTTTTTTTTTGTGGTACTGGGGGTTGATCCCGGGGCCTCATGCCTGCATGCTTTGCAAGTGCTAGACCACTGAGCTGCACCTCCAGCCCTTTTATTTTTTTTCCTTACTTCTTGAGACAGGGTCTCGCTAAGTTACACAGACTTCCTCTAGTCTCAAACTTGCAATCCTCCTGGCTCTGCCTCCCAAGCCGCTGGGATTACAGACGTGCGCCACCATGCCCAGTTGAAAAACAAAACACTCTTAAGTTGTTTCACCAGAGACTCATTTAAGACCTGTAGGAAGTAGGCCATTAAAAAATGGCTGCCATTATCATTATGTAAAACCAGATGTAAGGTGCAGCATTCCTATCTTTTAAAGATTAGATAAATTGGACAACACTCTCCTGACATACTGCCTCCAGTTTCAGACTATGTGGATACACATGCCTCCTCTCTGAACTCTCTGCAGCATGAATCCTCAAGTGTTCTTTCATGTCAAGGACTGTCAGTGCATGGGGCCTCTATCTACTCTATACCAGTGTGTAAAGCTCAGTCCCTTTACCACTTTTTTCTCACACACATACAGATATATTTCACTTATGAAAAGCGTTTTATGGATTTTTTCCCAACAACAAAATACCCAAGAGTTGCTAGAATGGGGTATGTCAGGTAGTACATAGCCTCCCTCTATCTGACTTGTTACTCCTCCATTCTCCCACCCTCTGAAGCAAAAAAAGCAAATTTGACATCTCTTCTCAGGAATAATACATTATCCTTTGAGTTTCAGTCTCCATCCCTAGAAGACTATTGGATCCAAACAAACACAGAGTACCAATGAATAAGATTTTCTCTAACTCCTTATAATTACTGTTATTATTGCAATAGAAATAATGATATATTTATTGAGCACATATCTTGTGTTGAGTGCTGAGCCATGTACTTTATAAATATTGTTTTGTTTAATCATTACAAAAATCATGATAAAGGTATTGTTTTATTTCTATATTACCTATCAGAAAATTATGGGTCAAAATGTTAAATGATTTACCCAAGGTCACAAAGCTAGGAAGTAGTGAAGCCTGTATTTTACTCTAGGACATACTGGCAATGCTTTCTCAATCAGCATGCCTGTTTCTCAGTCTAACAGAGAGTTAAATGATGAGAGAATGGACAAGGATAAAGAAGGAGATGCTAATATTCATCAAAGTTGGGGAAGAACTGAATTCCTAGATAGGACAAGCAGTTTTCCAAAATCTTTTGTTGAGTTCTTAGACTGGGATGATTGATCTCCTGTGTGACAGTTTCCTAAATTACATGTCACACAGTTGAGATGTATAGTTTGAAGGGTCCACAGAAAACTGGTTAGGGGTGAGGCGAGAAATCATTCAAAGCAGCACAAAATTTAATTAAAGAAAACATTAGATCAATTAAGACTAAACAGTTGTATAAAACATTAAGGTAAAACATGTATTAGTGTGGCAATTGCATTTTTATGAAGTATGAATCACAAAGAAATAATATATGCAGCTAAATTTCAGTTAACTCCCTTTTAAAAGTCTTGTTACCATGGCAATGCCAGGAACGAGTTTTCACAGGATGTAAGGTATGGATTTTTTGATTTCTTAAAAGCAGTTTAAATGAAAACTACCAATAGCATGGCCTCTTTTCATTTCTCTTATATGACCAAGGGCCATTAAAAATAAGAATCACCTGGACATCTACTCCAAAATTTATACAGAAGAATAAAATACACCAAGATGAACTGGATTTTCCTATTGGATTTTTTGTTATTCTTTTTTAGCTTCTGGTATATTTTTAATAGGTTCATTCAGAAATCTATGTCTTGGAAAACATTCTAATTATTAGAGAGACAAAGGAGACTACTGTCTTCGTGGTATTGTCTATAATCCTCTCTCTGCTGGTTCAATTAGGAAAGTTTTTAAAAACAGCTACTCTCATTATTGAAATTAGTAAAACCTCCACTATATGGACTACCTTTGACACCAGCAGCTAAATAGTTTGCCTTGTGAATTCCAGATCTAAGAAAAGTTGCCCTAGTCTCTAATGAGTAATAGGGGATTGAGGTTTCTAGGCTACAAAAATCCTGTTGTGGGGGAAAAAGGCAGAAATCTAACTCCGAAATCAATACTGTATTACTCTCTCCACAGGCAAGAGCTGCTGGGTCAGGGGAATCATGAAAAATTCATAGAGGAGGTGGCCAAGTCATCCATAAGACAGAGAAAATGATGCTATATCTAAAGATCCTCTGAGCAATCGAAAGTACTTTATAGATTTCACTGTGGATAAGTGCTGGTGTGTTTCATCTAGGTGCCTTAATGCTGCTACAATCTTACTTTTGACAGTCAATGAGGACGTTTTGATCTATATTTACAGGGTCCTCTTTACAGGGTTCTTAGCCTCTTTATGTGGTTGGATGATAGTGGTCACAGTGACACAGCCTGAAGTTGCCTGTCTTGAATGGAACTGTCCTGGATCAGTCTTTGTTTCCTACACAGCTTAGGCAAACAAACCTTTGAGGGTTAGATTCCTTACAAATTTATGTAATTCTCATAACCTCCCTGCAAATTAAACATGATTAATATTATTTCCACCTTATATATCAGGAAATAAAGGTCGAAGAGGTGAAGTGACATATCTAAGATTACACAAAAAATAAGAAGACAAATCAAGATTCTGAGTCTGGCATTGCTGAATCCAAAGACACTAAGAACTTGCTTTCCCCAAGGACTTTAATTTCTTGTCTATACCTCTCCATTTAAAGAGACTTAAATATACTTGGTCAATCAAACACTCCTGATAGCATCACAGACAAGGCTCTCTGTAGGCCTAGGCTATGATGTCTGGCCCTTCCGATCTACTTTAGAGTCTCTTAAACACAAAATTCATCAGCCTGACCTCTTACTTATACCTCAAAATTCAGTTCAAATGATATTTTCTCTATGTTGTTGTTGTTGTTGTTGTTGTTAGGTGCCGTCGAGTCGGTATCCAACTCATAGCGACCCTCATAGGGTTTTCAATGGCTGTTTTCGGGATTGCCTTAGGGAGTGGATTGCCAGGGCCTTCTCCCATTTTCTCTATACTACTCAGATAAATAGAAATGCGAAGATGATAATGAGCTTTCCCTAATGTGTCAACACTCCCCAGGGCCTTAACAGGCATTATGCATTTGAGAGAAGCTAAGTGCAATGTCTTTGCTGTCTGGCTGCGTAGCCTTTTTCTAAACAATCTGATACCCAGGAACCAGATTTATTTTGATGATCTGCTGGTTTATCTCTCACAGTCTGCCATTTAGGATAAGCCCAAAACTCTTCAGGCTGAATTCAACCCTCAGTCTACCTTTATAGTTTATTTTCTATTTTCTACTGCTTTCTTAGCCTGCAGCTGTACCACTGTGGTCTGATTCTGTTAGATCTCAGAAGCTAAGCAGGGACAGGCCTGGTTAGTACTTGGATGGGAGACCTCCTGGAAACTCCAGGTGCTGTGTAGGCTTGGGAGAAGGACCCAGCAACCCACTCCCAAAACACAATCAGCCATTGGAAACCCTATGAATAGCAGAGGACCACTAACAATACTGTTTTGCCTGTTGTATGTAGGGTCACTGTGAGTTGGACACCAACTTGAGCGCACCTAATAACAACAATTGCTTTCTTAAGTGACTCATTTATTCCAGATAGTTAGGTTACCACATAGTTCTCAAGTTGATCACTGCACATTCATCAACATTCATTTGCATACACCCTTATCTTCACTTGGAGTTTCTACTCTTGGTCTCCTGAGTATCCCTCACAGCTCTATTAAAGTCTTAATACTTCTGCAAAGCATTTTTCTGGCCTTTCTGGCCCTGGTAATCACTCTCTCCTGCAAGTCTACCACTTCTCTTCCAGACCTTAATTACATTGTGCCTTAAACACTGTTTACTTTTCAGTGTATCTTAGTACAGCAAGACTGTGATTTCCTTAAGGTCAACATCAGCTGGCTCTCACTCAACTCTCAGGTTATAGAAGTACCCAGAAGCATACCAGGTGTGTTCACATTCAGATCTCATTTGGTTTGACTTCACCACCTCAAGTAATATTTGTCCTGTCTAGACTCACTTGCTATTGTGAGAATTTGCTGTGATATTTTATTGTTTTTCACCTGCATAACTGAACAACAAACAAATTAAACCAGATTTCCAGAACAGTTTTTTTTTTTAAGAAATCATTATGATTGAGTTACACAGGAAAAAGTGAGTCTGTCTTCAAATGTTTTTAAAATATCTGGGTTGGATTTATTCATTTGCCCAATGCCTTTAAAGTGCCAAGCTCAGTGTTAACAAGGTAGATTAAAAAGATGAGCCCTGTCTCTCCAGGGGTTCACAGTGTGATGAGAAAGCTTCAAAACAAATAGTAGAATGGGTTCTTATAAGAATAGTAAAAAGTCGACTTAGCTTGAGAAAGAAAAGAGGAAGAATCAACATGAGCAAAGATCAGGAGTTTTGGAGGTCATTACCTATTCTAACAGCACTGCCCACATTCCTTAAATACAGAATTTTAAAACATATTCTTCTATCATTACATATTTTCCAATCCTCTTCTGAATTTTTTTGTTCCACTTCCATACAAGAAACGAATTAGAAAGTCACCAGCACCAGAAATACCTCACCCACGACAAGGCTTTTAGCATTTAGTGCTCTTTGTAAAGGGGATTTAGAGAGCCTAGAGAGGTTGCTGTCTCAACCTCCATGAGAAAGACTACATTGTTACTAGACACATCTAGGCCTCAGCCTGCTGAGGTACACTGAGAGGCTTAATCCTACAAACTGACTTAAAATACCCAGTCAACAGCATTACTACTAAAGCAGAAGACATTGTGGATCATAAAGGGAGCCAAGCAGAAAGAACAAAGATTTTCCACACTAGGCACCTCTAAGATGTTGTGCCTTTTGACATCTGTTTGGCAAAGGTCTGACCAAACTCTAAATCACATAATTATTCTATTCATCATTAAATACATCTAGTGGCCTGAACAAGAACTAAAAAAGTAGGATTTTTTTGTGTCCTTTCTAATGATAATAATAGTAATAGTGGCAATAAAATGACTATTTATTGAAAGTCTTCATTGTGATATGTTCTTTATATATACCTGAATATCTAATTATCACAAAAACTCTGCAAGGGAGGTATTCTCAACACCCACATCCCACCCCCACTGCCCTAACCACCATCATTTTACAAACAAGGAATTTGAATTTTAGTTTTTCTGTTTTGTTTCGATCTATTTTGTTTGTTTTTTGAGCCAAAGTGGAACTTGCTTCATAGCCCACACTGGCCTGGAACTCAGGATCTTCCTGCTTTAGCCTTCAAAGTACGGGAATATAGGCATGCACTACCATGCCCGATAAAAATTTGAATTTTAAAAGCCAAGTTTAACTTGCTCTAGGTTGTGCAGTTAGTAAAGAGCAACCCAGGATTTAAACGCAGACCTGCCTAGCACTGATGCTGCCGTCATTTCAACTATTATTTATTAAGTGTTCCTATATTGCCTAATGTTGAAAAAGTCTACATGCAACCACAAAACTATGCAGGCAGACAGCCAAAAACAAGACTGAAAGAGAAACAAAGGTCACTTCCTCTTATCAGAAGTCCAAAGAGATACATGCTGGCTCCCTTTTTTATTTCTTAGTTATGATAAAGATGGTCAGAGAAGGTAGAAAAAGAAATGGAAAGCTAACAATTACTGAGTCTGTATTTAATGGCAGGAGCTTTCAAAAATATAATCTTATTTAAAAGCTACAACAATTTTGTAAGAGGTTGTTATTTTCCTTATTTTATAAAGAAGGAAACTGAAGTCCAAATTATGAAGAAATCTGCCTAAAATCACAAAGATAGGAAATACTGGACCTTAAATTCAGACACAATTTTTTTTAAGATTCCCAAACTCATATTTCAGAGGAACTGATCCTTGAACTGGGTCTTGAAGAAAGTACAGGACTGGCAGAGTGCTACATGGGAATAAAACCAAACTGAATTGGTATGGGTCTGAAAGTTTGTCCCTTCAAACTTCATGTATTTGAAATTTAATTTCCAATGTGATTATACTAAGTTGGGGCCTTCTTTAATGAATGCAAGGAGGCTTGAGGGACTCACTGCCCTTCTAGTACGTGAGGACGCAACAACATTAGGAAGCGGCCCTCGTCAGACCAAACTTGCCAGTGTCTTGACCCTGGATTCCCAGCCTCTAGAACTGTAAGCAATAAATTTCTATTGTCTATAAAGTTCCCAGAGTAATATATTTTCTTATAGCAGCAAGAATGCACTAAGATATAAACCCAAATTGCACCAAAACCTACTCTAGCACATTATTTAGGGTCTTCCTGGAACTAGACTGCAAATTCAAACAAAATAAACCAAGAGTTTAATAAGACCATTTATAAAGGTGTGAACAAAGTTGGGAAAACAACTAGGGATAATAAATATCTCAGCTCTAGCAACAGTAGAAAGCTGTTATCTTTTCCCAGTAGAGGTTAAGATTCACTTAAGGCTTTCTGAGCATAAAAGAGACAGGGACAGAATAGTTACCAAAACCTAGAGGAGATAAAGGTGACTTTAAAAGATGAAGAATAAAGTCTAGAATGCATTCTTTCCCCATCTTGTGATCTTCTGCCAGTGTCTCTCTGTTGCCTTCAATTGGAAGACAGAGTATAAGTGAACCTACTGAATCTGTTCATAGGTCAGGTTCCTGGAGCACTAATCAGGGTAGAAAAAAGTAGGAAGTGGATCTACAGAGGGCCAATGGAAAATATTCAGAATATAGAGAATGATCCAGTGGATTTTTAGGTATAAACCACATTGTTAAAAAATCTTGCTATTACTGGACACTAAACTACCAAATTGAATACTTTATACTAAGTTCAGTGAATCTGGATATGAAGTTGGATATGGGACTTAAGGAGGAAGAATCACAAAAAAATCAGGAAAAAAGCTTTATAAAGTGAAAATACTATGTAAAATGAGATTTCATGGGCTGACAAACTTCAATCTTCTGAACTCCTTTGGAAATCATACAAATCTATGATGAGTGTGTCACTGCATTCTTTGTGTGTATGTGTGTGTATGTGTGTGTTGCAGATGGTGATCTAGCACATTCATTCAGCAGAAAGTATATGCTTCTTTGAAAAGCTCTTTGCAGGTTAAGGGTGAGATGATATTAAAATCAGTCACTGCACAAAGTCAAACAATCAGGTAATGTTGTTTTGTCTTATTCCTATGAGTAAATTACTTAATTGGACAGAAAAAATGAAATTTATTTCCATTATTTTCAGTATATTTACTACTTGAAATCATATCACATAGTAGACATCAATATTTCTTATGAATAAAAAATGGAAAAATGAATATTAGAATCCCAGCATGTAAGAAATGGAAAACAAAGCCTTTGTTCATGCTCTTTTTTTGTACATGGAACACATTTCTTTGCTATGATCTTCATTAACTCTTACTTATATTGGTAAGGTTTGTAGTGAAATATATCATACATACTAAAAAGCTGCACAAATTAAAAAACTTATCTTAATACTTTTTTAGAAAACAAGCACACCTGAATATATACTTCTTATCATCAAGAAACAGAATATAATTACCATTCTAGAACCCTGTTTCCAGGCACTATCTATCTGCCTAGGATAATCTCCATCCAGAATTTTAACGCTATAAATTAGCTTTTTCTGCTTTTAACTTCATACGAATGTGATGGTATGTTATATACTCTTTGTCTACCCTCTTCCTCTCAGCATTACTTTTGTAAGATTCTCCCATATTGTTATATGTAGTTGTAGTTTGCTCATTCTCAACACCATATGGTATTATTGCATGTAATGATTTTAACCCAATTTATCAATTCTCCAGCTTATAGCCATTTGAATGCTTTCCAAAGTTCAAGTAGGATAAACAGCACATTAGGAATATTTTAGATGTCTTTTTGGAGAACATTTTTATATATATCTGGAACTGAAAAACTGGCATCATTTACAAGACCAAAAGGCATATGGATACTGCTCTAATTGTACTTTGATAGTGTTTTTCTAAAAGTAGTTGTTCAAATTTTTACTTTCACCAACAGTATGTAAAAAGGAAGTTCCAGTACAGATTATTTTAAAGATTCAGTTTATACTTAGTTATTTCCTATTGGAAGTATGTCCTGATCACCATAGTTCATCATGTGCCCTTTATCTATGCTGCTACTTCCATGTTTACATACTTCTTTTATATAACTTATTTGTGTTACTTTTTTTCTGTCTCTGACTGTAGTATTCAAGTCCCTGAACCACAAAACATGTATCTTAATCAGGTTAGCAGGTCTAATAGGACCTGACCAAAACAAACAAAGAAACAAACAAACACAATAACAACCAAAAAAACATGCAGTTAAAGAAGCAAGGATGGCTAGACTGTATCTCATAGATTTTGGACATGTTGTCATGAGGGCCCAATCCCTGAAGGAGGACATCCTGTTTGGGAGAGCATCAGGTCAATGATAAAAAGGAAGATCCTCAACTAGATAAATTGACACAGTGAGTACAACAATGGGTTTAAACATAAAAATGATCATTTGCATGGCACAGTGTCCGAAAATGTTTCATTCTGTTGCACACAGGGTCTCTATGAGTCTGACCTGACTTGACAGCACCAAACAACAACAACAGAGAATATTTGTAGAATAAATGACTAAATTATAATATTTAGTCCTACTTTCTGTTTTTTATGTAAGAAAATTTAGATTTACACAAATTAATCACCTCAGGAAAAGCCAATACATCAGTAGCACAGTGACACAGCTGAGTTAGAGTCCAGGTCTCATGTCTCCTAATATATTGCTTTTTCACTACAGTATGTGGCTTCCCTTAAAAAATCTTACTCTGACAATAAACCTACAGAGAAGTTTTACTGTATTTTTCACTTTCAAAGGAGAAGGGAAGGAATGCATTATAAATCTCCTGACAGACTAATGATAAGGTCTGGTACCTGTCTACATGCTTAAGGTGGAAAACCCAGCTACAACAGAGACTATACTTCAGAATGAACAAATATGCAAGGGACAAAATAGTTAGGTTTAAAAGAACTCTGAGCAAAACCTCTTAAATTCACACATCCAAATTTTCTAAAATGTTTTAGATATGGTCTCAAGTGATAAAACATAAAAAAAGTTCTGTATTATTACAAAGTACAGTATCTGATTTTAAAGGATTATATAGACATGGAGAAATGAGACAGCTTCCAGATGTGCCCTGACAGTTTGTGGTTACGGCCTAATGTCAGAGAATTCTGCCAAATAATTTTCTCACACAGAGATTTATGTTGAATTTTATAAAGCACCAAAGCAAATACCCTGAGAAAGAAAGAAAGAAAAGAAGCAGAACAAATGCTTACTATTAGCATAATTTGAAAGGAAAGGACACTTAGATTATTTGATTTCTCTCTAGGACACTCAGGACCCTTTTGCAAGTCACATAAATTATTTAGACCCAAATAATCTTAATCAATAAATAATTTTCAGTACTGCCTTTGTGCAAAGCACTGAAGAAGATGCAAGGAAATATAGCAGTTTTTATTATGACACATTCCTGATCTCAAATCTTCAATGAATCTCCTTTGCCTAAAAGTAAAAATCTCTCACGTTTTAGTTAGGCTGTCAATGAATTGGGTTCAGCCTATTTTTCATATCATTATTTATATAATCTATTATCTTTATACACTTAACTATTTCCTTTCATACCCCTTCATATCCTATTATTTATAGCCTCTGATCTTGCTCTTTCAGGAGAAGGAAAAGGAATGGGAGGAAGGACTAAAGCTGTGTACTTAGGCATTGAGATATACAGCTCATATTCATTATATCATTCAATCTTCACATCAATTCTCTTGAATTTAAGTCATGTATTTGACCTCACAATTCCACATTCCCAAATTCCCAAATAAATTCCCATTCTTAAATTTACTTGACCTAATAGTAGCATTAAAACATTTTCTTCACTTGGTTTGACTATATTCTACTTTTCTGTTTTGTTTTGTTTTGTTTTTCCTGGTTCACTGGTTGCTCTTCCCCAAAAATCATTTGTAAGATTCTCTTTACCTACTTGGTCTCTAAATATCTTCTCCCAGGGCTCAGTCCTTGACCATTTCCTCTTCTGAAGATATACACATTCCCCTGGTAACCTCCTCAATTGGTCACATACTTTTAAATGCCATCTGTGTATATTAATAAGCTCCAATTTTATAACAAAATCTAGACCTTTCCTTGAACTTGACTCATTTATCCAATTGTCTATTCAACATCTCTACTTGGATATCTAACACATATCTCAAACTAAACATACTTAAAACCTAGCCTTCTTATTATTCCTCTTAAATCTGCTTTTTTCAGAATTTACCATACCATTAATAACAACTTCATGCTACCAGAGGTTCAGATTAAAAAAAAATGTGAAGTTGTCCTTGACTCTCTTCACTCTCCTACCTGCAGCCATAGCATAGTGGCTTCTGATCCCATCAGATCTTGGAAGCTAAGCAGGGTCAGCCCTGGTTAGTACTTGGATGGGAGACCAACTGGGAACACCAGATACTGTAGGCTTGGAAGAAGAACCCGGTAACCCACTCCCAAAGATCAATCCACCATCGAAAATCCTATGAGGAGCAGCGAAGCACTGATAATAGTGTTTTGTTTGTTGTATGTAGGGTCACTATGAGGCAGATACCAACTCAAGGGCACCTAACAAAAACAACACAAAACAATCAGAAAACCTATTGCTTATACTTCTAAATATTCCCAGAATCTGACTGTGTTCATCACCTACACTTCTAGCATCCTTGCACAAACCACTATAATCTCTGTCTACAATATTTTCAAATGCCTAACTGGTTTCTCTATTTCCATTTCTTCACTTACAGTCCATTCTGTACACGAAAAGCAATTCATTTAAGTCATGGAACCATAAGTTTGTTCATAATCTTCCAGTATATTTTTGTCTCATCCATTTTAAGCCAGTACACTGGCCCACAGATCCAACATGATCTTGACCTCATTAACTCCCTGATCTTATTGCCCATGAATCTTCTCCTCAGTCACTGTTTTAGTCATACTAGCATACTGGCGGGCTGGGATTTAGCTCAGTTGGTAGAGCGCCACTCTGCAGTCTCTGAGGTCCCAAGTTTGATTCCCAGTACCAAAAAAATGGGAGAAGGATGTGCCAATCCACTCCCAAGGCAATCCCGAAACAGTCAGCCATTGAAAACCCTGTAAGGGTCGCTATGAGTCAGAAATGACTTGACAGCACCTAACAACAACAACAACAAGCATACTGGAATCCTTGCATTCCTAAATTATGTTTTTCAATCATTTCACCAATTAAGGCCTTTGCATTTTGTGCCTTCTGCTTTGTATTCCCTTCCCACAGATAACCATGTGACCAGGTTCATATCCTTCAGATTTTTTTTCTGTTTTCCCCATTATAAATAAGATCTTTCCTAAATAAGCTATTTAAAAATCATAACTTCTGTCATCATATTCCCTAATCCTAGACCTTTTTTTCCTCCATAAGGCCTTTTTATCATCATACATGCTTTACTTATTTATTTGTACAATTTCTTTCACAGTAGAATACAAATTCCATGAGACAAAATTCAGACTTGTGGGACTACAAAATTTATATTCTTAAGCAAAAATTGGGTTGGGATTTAGCTCAGTTGGTAGAGCGCTGCACTGCAGTCTCTGAGGTCCTGAGTTCAATTCCCAGCACCGCAAAAATGGGAGAAGGACCTGGCAATCCACTCCCAAGGCAATCCCGAAATAGTCAGCCACTGAAAACCCTATGAGGGTCGCTATGAGTCGGATACTGACTTGACGGCACCTAACAACAACAACAAGCAAAAATTACTTAAAATGTTCTGTTATCCTACTTCCATAGTTACATATATAAACTACATCTTGACTTCAAGACCCAGTTCCAGAAGTTCCTAATCATAGTATCTATCTTAGGATAAACACCAGAAAATATTTGATAAATGAATAAAGTTTAGTCTTAGTCTTCAATTATTTTATCCTGTACCTACACAGACAGTTGAAAACTTAACAGAACACAATAAAAAGTAATGTCAAGAGGTATACAATTAGCTCCTAAATAATAGGCAGCAGAATTTGACAGACTTATGTTTAAATTCCCTCATGTGTCTGTCAGCTTGTTGTGCTGTGTCTGCTTGTGTATTGCTGTGATGCTGAAAGCTATGCCAATGGTATTTCATATACCAGCAGGGTCACCCATGGTGGACAGATTTTAGTTGACCTTCCAGCTTAAGACAACCTAGGGAGAAGGATCCTGCAGCCCACTCCTGAAACAATTAGCCATAAAGAAAACCTATAAATAGCAGAGAAGCACTGTCAGATGTAGTGCCAGAAAATGAGCCCCAAAGGTTGGAAGGCATTCAAAACCTGGGGAAATTTGCCTCCTCAACGAAGAGTTTACATTAATATTAGGAATAGAGTAAAGCCCCGGTGACCACCATTTGCTGATGGAGCACGACTCAGAATGAGAAGAAACACAACAATTGTAACAATGAGCTCATATATAAAAAAGATCATGTGCATGGCATAGTGTCAGGTAGTATTTTGTTCTGCTACACATAGCGTTGCTATGAGCTGGACCTGAATTAACAGCACCTAACAATGACAACATGCTTAAATTCAACAACTGCATGATCTTGGGGAAACACATGTTTGCTTAGGCTCAGTTTTCACACCTACATATGAGAAAAATTATAACTACCTGCCACATAGTGCATGGATTAGACCAAATAAGGAGTATAAATCACTCAATCAAGTGCCTGGTGAATAACAGGCACTCGTAAAATATTAGTTTCCTTCTCCTTGAATTTAGTTGTAGAAATAATTCTTATTTTACGTGAGGAAATCAATAAAGATTTCTTTCAAAATAGCTTGAGTAAATTATTTTCTATATCAGAGTTATACCACTAAACCAAGTCTTTATAGTGAACTACAATGCTACCTAGATATCTTGTTAATAATTTAGGCAATTCAATATTTCCTGAGCTACTAACTAGATCTCTAGCACCAAACTGCCATATTTTCAGCAACATATTCAAATAAATGCTGCCTATTCTCAAAGAATACCAAGCCATGATAGAATGACAAAGTATTTTCCACTTCTGGTATCTAAACAATAGCCCCTAACTTTCTAGGGGTGCCACAATTGCTTTTCCTACTTACAGCACATTATCCACCCATAGGTATGATACAATCTGTGAGTTTGACCTTTTCTATTTTACCCTTAAATTCTTTGTTCCATCTGTATTAGTACTTAACAGCCAAGAGGACAGTTATTTGGAAGCTAATAAAAGGTACCATATGGTTCCCTTCACTTCTCTTATTCTTGTTATCCATCTATCACATTCTCATCAAACTATCTGTTTTCCTGAATGGGAAATGCTACTAAGAAATATTACTAATAAATCTGGATGAAATATTGCTAGATCCATGGGTCTTCCAGGATATGAAGTATTGATTATTTATTATTTGTCAAACTTAGTAATAACTTTGACTTCAGTAAGAGATATTGTAATTCCAGTTGTCTCTCTTTTGGTGGCTATGTGCTTTTTAAGTGTTCTTAAATTGACACTATGCTATAACCAAACATACTTGTGCATAACCAAAAGATTATAGACTGTAGAATCAAAAAGACTTTACCTACGCAGTTACAAGTAGAACTAATTCATGATACTGATCTCACAGAAAATAGTTTCATAAAATTCTGGAACATTTATGGGAAGTAGAACTTAATTAGAGCCCCACTGTACCAGAATAAATAGCATGGTCATTACAGTTGATAAACTTACTGAAAAGAATGGAACATAATTGGTGTGGGTCTGTGAAGTTAGGTATTGGGTCTGTTTAGAGATAGCTGAATTTAACAATACAGAGTTGGTCCATAAAATACATCTCAACACTTTCTTTGTGTTGGTGAAATTAACTAGAAGTAGTAAACTTAATCAAAATTGGACTGGGAAAATGAATAAAAATAATGGATGTGCTTCTTTGTGAAATTTATGGTAGAAAACAATCTACAGGTCATCATGGATTATAGGTGAAAAGAGTATTTTATCCGAAAGCAATGTTTTAACAATTATAAAATCTACCAAAATCTTCCAACTTGGTATTGACTGTGTAGTCAGAATGTATTAAGTCCAATGTTTTACAAGCTAGAGAAAAGTAGGAGCTTTGAAAGAAGGCAAGGAGACAAAGATGATTAAAATACTAGAAACTGTAATGTAAGAACACTCAAAACAGTTGACTTGAAAAACAACAAATCAGATCATCATGTATTCACATTATATACATACATATATATAATGCTCAATGTAATGTATATGGGAGAAGGACCTGGCAATCCCCTCCTGAGGCAATCCCAAGACAATCAGCCATTGGAAATCCTATGAGGGTTGCTATGAGTCAGACACAACTTGATGGCACCTAACAACAATGACAACATGTAATATGTATTGAATAGAGCCAAAACTCCCAACAGAAAGTCATTTCAGACACTGTCCATCTTTAGATAGAATAAAGGTAGGAAATATTTTTAACGATGGAGAGAAAACAAATCATTTTATAAATGAAGTCTTTCTGACAAATAACCAAATTATTAGAAACTTTGGTACAAACATCAAATGTGTTGTTACCTCAAGCCTTCTGTGTGGCAGGTGCCACATCAGAGTTCTGTCTTCCTGGGACCTAAACACAGTTAAGCAAACCTGCATATAAATGTAGTATAAGTGAACTTATACAGGATATGTCTACACCTATACCACCCTGCTGTCTGATCTCATATGATCTTGGAAGGTAAACAGGGTCAGACCTGGTTAGTACTTGGATGGGAGACCACCTGAGAATACTAGGTGCTGTAGGGTTAGAAGATTGACCTATCAGCCCACTGCCAAAACAATCAGCCATTGAAAATACTATGAATAGCAGAGAAGCACTTACAATAGTGCCGGACACGGCATGGTTCATGGTAGTGTTTTGTTCTGTTGTACATAGGGTCACTATGAGTCACACTCGACTTGAGGGCACCTAACAACAACAATGCAGTTACTAGTCATAAAAATTTTGACAATGTACTTTGTGTGTCAGTTTCCTAAGTATACAAAATGGGATATGAAATTTTGCACAGTTATTGTAAGATCAAATGAGTAAATCATTGAAAATTACCTACAAACAGTACCATGCACATACAAATGGGAGATATTGCCATTGTTGTTATTATCCTCAATATGCCATCTGTTTTGTGCTTCACTCCCTTTGCTCAGTCTCTTCCCTTTGTTTGAGTGCCCTTCTATACTTCACCTAATGAATTTTTGTTAATCCTTCTGATATAGTTTATGTGCAACCTCATATGTGATGTTTTTGTTCAGAACCTTCCTCCTCCCAACTTAACTCCTGTGCAGCATTTCAAATCACTTACAGATTGGCAGAAAATAACCACATAGATTCTCTCTAAAATCAGATTATTTGTTGATTTACTTGTTGATTCCCCATATATTTTCAAATCTAATCTGCACACTTTCAATAGTTTTAGAGTGCTACAAAATCAGATATGGATTAGAACTGCATTTAATATTTGAGAATAGATGGCAAATATTAGTTATTGACTGCATTAATGAAGGACATTGAAACATAACTCAAGTAGGGAGGCTATACATGGTGAGAACAGACTCAACTTATCTTTCTCAGCTCTTTCTTAGACCCTGGGTTTCCTAAGAAGCCATGTAGCTATTGGTGATGGCTCCACAAAGGTTCATTCCTGCCAGAGGTGAAAAAAGAATCCAAATTCTTGCTACCTGGCTGTGTCTCTTCCCTTTTTTTGTACCTTGCATTACAATTAGGAAAAACTTATGTGAATAATTGTAAATACTTTCATTAAAATGAAATTCTTGCAAACATCAAGATCTCTTGGTTCTAAAACCAAACTCAGTTTAGAAACCATAGTCTAGGCTCAGAAATCTTGAAGTAATGTCTGTATCCTCACATGTCTCAGAAGCCTCTTCCCATGATTTTATTTTTATTTGAGGTATTCTTTTACCTACTTATTCTCTGACAGAGCAGCAGGTTGATTAAATTTTGAATGTTTATAATATTCATACCTCATATTTATAATGTCTTTTTACCTGAGTGGTTCTCTACTAAGTTTGGTCCAAGGACAAAGCCCATAAATCCATTTCCCCTGAACACACCAGTTAAATTCTGTGGTCTCATTATAACCTGACAAACCTAAAATATAGGATTGTGCAGTGACAGTGCAATTATTTACATGATTCATATGATAAAATTGTCAATTCACTTGATTGTGAGCTCCTCAAGGACAAGGACTAGGACTATCATGTTAAAACTGTCTATCCGTGTGGATTATACAGGGCCTAAAGTATAGCACAATGGTTAAAAGAAAGTTTTGCCTTCAGAAAGGTTTTATGATAGTCTTGGCCCTGCTGCTAACTATAGGCTTTTGGACAAGTTACTCTTCTGGTATGAGGCCTTTTTTACTCACTACAAAATGGAAATGAAACCTCCACCTCATACCAATTTTTTGAGTACTAGTATGTTTGTAGTAATGGGGTTGGGATGTGTATGGACTTAAAAGCCTTTACCATAGTAACAACCAAATCATAAGCATTCAAAAAACATGAGTAACTTTTAATTAACATTATCTCCATCATCATCACTTTCTTCATCATTTTTAACACTGAATACATATATGCTCAATATTCCTCCTTCAAAAGAAAGCAATATCTTTTTATTTTGTTACTATATTAAACTAAAACACTTAAAAATTTAGCAAAGTGCCTGGCACACAATAAATGCTTAAAAGTGTTATTTCACAGTATTTCTGAATACCAAATGTGCTGACAGGAATCTCAATAGGAAAACTAAGGGTTCCCTGCCACAACAGGGACTATTAGTTGCCTCTGCAGTATCTTTTCTTTACTTCCTTAGTAAAAGAGTCATGATTTTCTGGAGGGTAACATAATGCCCATCTAAAATATCAAACAATTCAATTTACCAGATAACAGATAATCAAATGTAAGAGGAAGTTATGATAAAATTTCTAGGTAAAACCTCTTTAAATCAGTTGATTCATTGGAAAGGTATACTCTTTTAACATGTCCTTTCCCCCTTCCTGCAGCCTAAATTTGGAACTAAATGGGATGGTGATGCTGCATCTCCCTTTAATTAATGAAGTGACCCTTGAGGATATAGCCAAGAACAATGGATGGAAGAGCAGAAAAACAGAGCTTAGATCTCTGATGACTTCATAAGGTGGCCACAGCTACCCCTGAATTGCATATTTTTATGTTAGAAAAAAGGAAACTATTATATTTGTTGAGCCGCTATCATTTCAGTTTTCTGTTATGTGTAGGCAAACTCAATCTTAACTAATATGCTTGCCTTCAGTCTTGCAATAGCAGAGATGAAAATTTTTCCCTATTAGATTATACCCTACAGAAGGTAACTCTATGATGATCTTGGTGCCATGATCCAATTTCATGTGCTTACAGAGAAGAACTTGATTAGTTTCCTTAAGTACAAACATTTTCCCTGTAAAGATTAGTCCATTAGAGTCATTATTAGTAATCTCTGACACCAAATCCAGACTTTTCCATTTCATCCACCAGTATGGTAATTTTCCATTTCCTAACTAGTATGACCTTCAGCCTAGGCTACATCTTTTAATGTTTTATTTTAAAATAATTTTATCTTCTCTAGTTCTTCTTATGTACATCTTAGCTTAAATGAATCATAAACTTATACGGGATAAGGGAGTAAAAAAGAATTGGGTACTAACCCTATCCCTGGATGTATTAACTCTGTAACTTCAGTCTCTTTTCTGTAAATTGGAATAATGACATCCAAAAAGGCATATGTGGAAGTCAAATTAGATAATAGATGTAATCCATACAAAACACCAATATGGTGATTCACACAGAGTAGGCACTTTTTAAATATTAGCTTTTTGCCCTCTCTGTCATCCTTTCTCTCCCATCTTCTATTGAACCCAGAATTTCAGAAAAGAAAACAATCGTCTAACAGGTTCCATTGAGTCTCTGTTCCTTTTTCTTCAACTATTTAGACTAAAGGCATAGCTCATCTTAGCATTTCTCAAATAAAGCAATTGTTAGCATATGTTCATCTCTTTATTGGCTTGTTGAAGCAGCACAGTGAAAGAGGCCAAGGGAGGCTCCCATAGGAACTTGCTGAATTTTTCTGAACATGTTCAGGCATTAGATTTCTATTACCGGACCCAAAGGAGTGTAATCATATCTTATCCAAAGACTTAGAAAGCTAATAGTTCATTATGAACATGACTCTGGAGAACTGAGCTTTTAGAAGAAACAGAATCTGTATCTTCTTTCCTGTTTCTAGAAAACTATATAAGGCTAGTAGAATCTTGGAAGGAGTTATTAATATTGGCCCCATAATGCCCTCCTATCTGAAATACCTCCTTGGCTGAGGTAATACAGAAGAATCTCAGGACCACATACAGGTATTTATATAAAACAGCACCAGACACTGAACAGCAAAGAAAAGAATGTGAGGAAAGAATAGGAACTTGCAAAGACAAAGAACTAAAATTTTCTCCTTTTATCAAGATATTTGTCCAGAAGATAACAGAAAACACAAACCACCTGATGGCAATATGTTATAACTACTGGAAGTAGGATTGCCATTTGTTAAGCATTTGCTATGTTACAGATCTCAATGAGGCACAATATGTACAGATTTCATTAATCAAAACTGCAAACCCATAATAATAAGTATGGTTTGCATTTTTAACTGAAGCCAAAAGAAATACACTGTTATACCCCAAGTAACACTGTTAAAACATAGAAAGTAAATATTAGTGACACTACAAACACATGTCTATCACAGCATAAAGTTGTGCTCTTTTGGAAAACATCAGGATAAAAAGTTAACTGATATATGGTCTATCACATACCTAAATGAAAATGAACACTAAATCCTAAAAATGTTTGAAAGATCTTACAGTTCTATTGTGGGCTCAAAGCAGCAAAAAATCATTATATGTGTTTTATAAAGTCACCATTACTGGGAATCTATTAATATATGTTGCTTTAAATCTGAGAATAAAATAGTAAGATGGAATTAGTTATGCAAGAAATTTGTTGAGGGAAATGCGAAGGATAAAGGGGAAGAATAAAAAGTAGTTAGGAAAAGATGTTAGATTGGTGAAAGGAGGGAGTAAGGAAGGAGGACTGGGTAAGAAAAGTCTCAGACTACAGTACAATTCTAAGAAATGGAATAGAATCCTTCCTGTGTTCAGTCATTGGATGGTGTAATGGTTAATTTTAGGTGACAACTTTACTAGATGAAGGAATACCTAGAGAATTGGCAGAACATTGTTCCTAGGAATGTCTGTAAGGGTGTTTCCAGAATGATATCAGTGAATTGAATGGGGACAATTTGCCCTCCATATGGGTAGATGCCATGGAATTGGCTAAGGGCACATGAAGAACAAAAAGGTAGAGGAAAGATAAATTTGCTCTTTCCTAGAGCTAAAGCACCCTTCTTCTTCGGTACTTGAACATCAGAACTCCAGGATCTCAGGCCTTTGAACACCAGTGACCTGCTTGCACATTCTCAGGGCTTCATCCTTGGACTGAGAGGTTACATCATCACCTTCCCTTGCTCCAAGCCTTTCAGACATAGACTAAACCACACGAGCAGCTTCCTAGGGTATATCTTCAGCTTGAAGACAGCCTGCCATGGGATTTCTGAGCCTCCATAATTGCATGAGCCATTCCCTCTAATAAATATCCCTTCATCCAATTATCTATCTATCTCCTACTGATTTTCTCTTTCTGTAAAACCTGGACTAATATGGACAGAAATAGCTTGGGGGGAAGTGTGTCCTTAGCATGAACCGAGGGGAATCACTGTGTCCCCTCTGGTAGATGCAAAGGGCGACAATTGGGGCAGTCAATCAAAATTATATTTGCATAGTAGAACACTATGACTAGCTTTTTTGCCATAGCTCTCAGAAAAGAACTGCTGGACTTCACAGGTCTCTTTTTCTTCCAGTTGAGGAAGCAGGTCCTTTATGGTCCCTGTGGACTTTCTCAGCAGAAATTTGTAAGATGAATGTTAGTTGGAGAAAGTAAACTTTCTTTCACATTACTGCATTGGTCTTAAGGCCTTAAGTGGTATCCATCCTCTCCCTCTTCTAGGAGCCATTCTAAATTCCCCTCATTTTAAATTCTTCAAATGTCACTTCAGATGATATAGTCTTACCTGGTGGTTTATGGCCCAAACCTTCACTCTTAAAGGATTCGAGTGCTTTCTAAACAGGCCCTACTGCAGGGTTTGTTGCACATATCTATTTACAATTACAATGGTCCAAGGCAGTGTCAAGAAGTGATAACTTCCATTCTATACATTTTCTTCCCTGTACCCACTGTGTAAATCTGCTCTAGTTTATCCTTGATAATCATTGTCAATTACCCCTGCTAAGAGGGTGATTCCTCCTTCAGACTGCTGATCCACTGACACAAAATGCACGAAGTGCTTCAAAGGCAGCTATAGTTTATAGATCAATAAGACACCTGCTATGTCTTCTGACAAAAGTTCACTTCCATTATAGACTAGAATTTCAAACTTGCAGATCTCAGAGAAGCAGAAACAGAAGCACAAAATTCCTGATAAGTCATTGGTAATGATGATATGTATCACCACTCCTACTTTTACCTCTTGGTTCCTGGATACATGTATTCTTTCTGTTGAGAATACACCACTATACAAACATCTTATATGTAAATACCACATCTTGAAGGATGGTAATTCATCTGGTCAGAGTGTCAGAGTGTTATCTGCAAGCGCTTCACCTGTGCTTTCAGAAGGCTATTCCAGTGCTTCTAAAGCCAATTTCTTCTTGGATAGAATGGGATATGCTACAATTAGTGGATACAAGGACTATAAAAATCCACTTCACTTTTTTTTTTTCATTTTTGCTGTGAGGTGTGTCGCTTCATGGAATGCTATATTTTCTATTCCATACCTTTGAGGTGAATGTTCCATAAGATTCCATATAATAATACTGTGAGGGAAGAAAGGAAAACTCATATCTAGAATAGACATCTAGATGATGAACTGCTGGCTTTTCCTTGATGGAAGGAGCCCAAAGTGATTGACTTATCCCTAAGTTGGCAGTTGATCCCCTCCAGGAATAGTGCATACTAGGAGCTGAGTGCCTGCAGCGGTAGCCCAGTGGCATCCGATCCCGTCAGATCTCGGAAGCTAAGCAGGGTCGGGCCTGGTTAGTACCTGGATGGGAGACCGCCTGGGAACACCAGAAGCTGTAGGCTTGGGAGAAGGACCTGGCAACCCCCTCCCAAAAATCAATCTGCCATTGAAAACCCTATGAACAGCACAGAAGCACTGACAATAGTGTTTCCCCTGTTGTACA
>VMDO01026427.1:0-26757 GCA_007922755.1 Pedetes capensis | reverse complement strand
TTGCATATGGAGAGGAACCAATGGTGTTGAAGGACGAAGTGGAAGCTGCCTTGAAAGAACTGGTGAAACACAAGGCTCCAGGAATTGACGGGATACCAGTAGAACTGTTTCAACAAACAGATGCAGCACTGGAGGTGTTAACATGTTTATGCCAACAGACTTGGAAAACAGCTACTTGGCCAACTGACTGGAAGAGATCCATATTTGTGCCTATTCCCAAAAAAGGGGACCCAACTGAATGTGCAAACTATCGGACAATATCATTAATATCACACCAGCAAAATTCTACTAAAGATCATTCAGAAGCTACTGCAGCAGTATATAGAAAGAGAATTAATGGAAAATCAAGCGGGATTCAGAAGAGGGCAGGGAACCAGGTACATCATTGCTGATGTCAGGTGGATATTAGCTGAAAGCAGAGAATATCAGAAAGATGTCTATCTATGTTTTATTGACTATGCAAAGGCATTTGATTGTGTGGATCTTAAGAAATTATGGATAACATTTCATAAAATGGGAATACCAGAACACCTAATTCTGTTCATGAGAAATCTGTATATGAACCAGTTGTTTGAATAGAACAAGGAAACACTGAGTGGTTTAAAGTGGAGACAGGTGTGCATCAGGGCTGTGTACTTTCATCCTATCTCTTCAATTTATATGCTGAGCAAATAATCTGAGAAGCTGGACTTTAGGAGGAAGAACGCAACATCAAGATTGGAGGAAGACTCATTAACAACCTGCGTTATGCAAATGACACAACTGTGCTTGCTGAAAGTGAAGAGGATTTAAAACATTTACTGATGAAGATCAAAGATCATAGCCTTCAATATGGGTTGCGAGTAAACATCAACAAAACAAAAATCCTTACAACTGGGTCAGCACACAACTTCACAATAAATGGAGAAAAGGTTGAGGTTGTCCAAGATTTTTCTTTGCTTGGCTCTATAATCAACACCCATGGAAGCAGCAGTCAAGAAATCAAAAGACGCATTGCTCTAGAAAAAGCTGTGGCCAAAGATCTCTTTAGAGTATTGAAAAGCAAAGATGTCACATTGAAGACGAAGGTGCGTCTGACTCATGCCATGGTATTTTCAGTGGCATCATATGGTTGTAAAAGCTGGACACTGAACAAGAGAGACAGAAAAAGAATTGATGCTTTTGAATTGTGGTGCGGGAGATGTCTATTGAATATACCATGGACTGCCAAAAGAACCAACAAATCTGTCCTAGAAGAAGTACAACCAGAGTGCTCCTTGCAAGCAAGAATGGCCAGACTGCATCTTACATATTTCAGACATGTAGTCAGGAGAGATCAATCCCTGGAGAAGGACATCATGTTTGGGAGAGTGGCAGGTCAACGCAAAAGAGGAAACCCCTCCACCAGATGGATTGACACAGTGTCTACAACAATGGGCTTAAACATAAATAAGATTGTTTGCCTGGCACAGAATCGGCAAGTGTTTCGATCTGTTGTACATAGGGTCACTATGAGTCGGACTCAACTTGACAGCACCTAACAACAACAACAATAACAACAAAAGACTATGTTTGCTTTTCTCTCTGGTTGATTTCAAGATTTTTTTCATAGTCTATGCTTTGCCTTTGTACAGTGTTCATGGTTTCTCCAGGCTGTTTGTGTGACTAACGTGCTTTAGTCAGTTTGAGGAATGGATGTACTCATCCACCTGAGGATTTCTATTTTAGTGGTTACTTTAAAGCCTTTGTCTTTGGACTTTTACCTTGTTTTTCCCTTATCTCTTTCTTTTGGAACTCTTGTTTTAGAAATGTTTTAACATCTCATTCTATACTCTGTGTCTGATGATCCTGTGTCTATTGATATGCACAAGTATTTTTAGATGTTACTTTTTGTTTGGATCTCTTGAATCCTCACAGCATACTGATCTTTTATGATAGTTTCAATCATTTGTCTCTACTTTTACTAATTTTATAAATATTTATGTTTTTATATTCCTTTGGTTTGATCTATTAAGCTGAAGATTTAAAGGAAGTCTAGTGTGGCAGCAGTCAAAAAATCAAAAGATACATTGCTTTAGGAAAAGCTGTGGCAAAAGATCTTTTTAGAGTAATGAAAAGTAAAGATGTCACATTGAAGACAAAGGTACACCTGACTCATGCCATGGTATTTTCAGTTGCATCATATCGTTGTGAAAGCTCGACACCAAACAAGGGAGATAGGAAAAGAATTGATGCTTTTGAATTATGGTGCTGGAGATGACTACTGAATATACCATGGACTGCCAAAAGAACCAACAGATCTGTCCTAGAGAAGTGCCACCAGAGTGCTCCTTGAAAGCAGGGATGGTTAGACTGCATCTTACATATTTTGGACATGTAGTCATGAGAGACCAATCCCTGGAGATGGACATCATGTTTAGGAGAGTGGCAGGTCAACTATAAAAAAGAAAAACCCTCCACAAGATGGATTGACACAATGTCTGCAACAATGCCTTAAACATAAATAAGATAGTGTGTCAGGCCCAGAATCAGGGAGTGTTTCGATCTGCTGTACATAGGGTCTCTATGGGTCAGACCTGAGTCAAAAGTACCTAACAACAAGTCTGGCTTTTTATTTTATCTGATAACTAAGCTTAGGCTCTCCCAAGAGATCTGTTAGCTTGTTGTGCTTCAGGGGCTTGCACGTTACTGTGATGCTGAAGCTATGCCACCAGCATTTCAGATGTCAGCAGGGCCACCCATGGTGGACAGATTTCAGCTGAGCTTCCAGACTAAGACAGACTAGGGAGAAGGATCTGGCAGCCTACTCCCCAAACAATTAGCCATTGAAAATGTTATAAATAGCAGAGAAGTATTGTCAGATATAGTGCCAGAAAATGATCCCCTCAAGGCTGGAAGGTGTTAAAGAGACAATAGGAGAAGAATCGTCTCCTCAAAGTAGAGTCAGCCTTAATGATGGGAATGGAGTGAAAAGCCCCTGGGACCACCTTTACTTATGTGGCACAACTCAAAATTAGAGGAAACACAGTGGCTGCAACAATGGCCTCAAACATAAAATGATCATGTATATGGCACAGTGTATGGTAGTGCTTTATTCTGTTCCACATAGGGTCACTATGAATCAGACCCAACTCCATGGCACCTAGCAACAACAATCTTTGAATGAATCATTTCTTGGACTTTTGATATGAAATGGTATATTAGAACTTTCCTGTGTGTGGACTCTGTGAATGAGAAGAGATAGAGAAACAAAGGACAAACTATATTCCAAACACAGAAAGAAGGGAAAAGAATCAGGAATCAACAAAGAGGTGATAAATCAGCTAAAAAAGAAAAAACAACAACAACAACAGAGAAACAGGCAAAGCAGAGACAAGTAGGAAATGGTCTATAGCTCCAACTCTGACTCCCTGAGTTGGAGCTGAAGCCACAACCACTAGAAAAGCCAGGAAGCCCTGATGCCAACACCACAGAAGAAACCAGCCTCACCACAGAAGAAACCTGCAAATCTCACAAGCCTTAAACCTAGTGGGCAGGATATGATGTAACAGTGACTCCTCCTCTGTGGCAGGCCATCACTGATGAAAAAATCCACTTTGTTCCTCTTCACCTCAGATTGCTGTAGACAGGCACCATCTTGAGAGAGGGCCTATTATTTGAGACTGATATACTCAGGAGACTTGAAAACAAAAAACAATCACAAGCCTGGCATGGTGGCACATCCCTGTAAGCCCAGCAACTCAGGAGGCTGAGACAGCAGGATCACAAGTTCAAGGCCAGAGGCAGCCTGCACAACTTAATGAGACCTTGCCTCAAAATAAAGTATAAAACAGGGGTTAGGGACACAGCTCAGTGATAGGGCACTTGTCTAGCTTGTGTGAGGCCCTAGGTTTGATTTCCTGGCACTAAATAGAAATTTTTTTTTTAATCAAGAAGCAATCACAAGTTGAGGAGTTTGGGGATATCCTGCCACAGGGTCTGGGTGGGACATAGCCACAAAAGGCAGTGGCAAAAAGAGGAAGGGCTTGGCACAGATGTGTCTAAGGTCACAGGGATCTTAGACGGTAGAGGTGAAGGTGGCTGGCGGCTCTACCCTTGGTAGAGAGGAGCAAGCCCCATCACCTGTAGGTTACTGCAGCTACTAAGAGCTCTGATCCCATGGCCAGCAACTGCTCAGCCTCTAGAGCTACCTGCTTGCTGAGTGTGGTTTGCTGCAAGGCAGGACTGTAGATCCATCAAAGAGCTTGATTTCCTAGCCCCCTCCTACACACAGGGAAGTTTACTGCTGGGTGGGGACTGAAAGCACTGAGACTGGCAGGAGAGTGTCAGGTACCCTCAGTTCATCCACTCCAGGGCAGATCTCAGTGTACCATTTGCTTCCTCCACCTTCTGATGCCCTCAGAGGGCACTCCTTGACATGGAAATGTGAATTGAGAACCTACACAGACCCTAAACCAGAGAGCTCACTGGGACCAGCTTGGGCTCCTGGTACACAAAGAGAAGCTTCTAAAGTGAATGCAGCCTTGACTCTGACAACATACACTTGACTGACCAGGCCTTAACCGCACATACAAGCCAAGATTTACACCATCATCCTAAACGGGAGAAAGTACAATAGACTCCGGCTAGCACTCACAACCCTCCATTCAGCAGATTCTAATACAAGAGGATGGGAAAGAAGTTTGTCCAATTCTTTGTCTTTTTTAACTTTTTACTTATTTGACTGCATTTTAGTATGGCTTATACATTATTTTATTTTGAAAAATCATATTTTAATTTTTATTGAATATACCATAAACCACGAAAAGAACCAACAGATCTATCCTAGAACAACTAGAGTACTCCTTGAAAGCAAGGATGGCTATACTGCATCTTATACATTTTGGACATGTGGTCAGGAGGGACCAATCCCTGGAGAAGGTTATCATGTTTGGGAGAGTGGCAGGCCAATGCAAAAAAGGAAAACCCTCCACTAAATGAATTGACACAGTGTCTGCAACAATGGGCTTAAACATAAATAAGATCGTGTGCCTGGCACAGAATCAGGGAGTGTTTCATTCTGCTGTACATAGGGCACCTATAAGTTGGACCCAACTGGATGGCACCCAACAACAACAATTCTTTTGCTGACTTTTATCTGATTGTATTTATGTAGTTTCTTTTTATAATTAGACTTTTATATCTCTCTTTTCTCTTCCTCTTCCTCACATTCTTTCCCTTTTTTGTCTGTCTTTTCCTTTATATAACTCTGCTTCTTTTATTTTTCCACTCTCTGCAGCCCTGATTTATTTCATTCTTTTATTATTATTACTATTAACTTTATCAATTTTTTAACTTCATAGTTTATTCTACATCATATTTTTGTCATTTTATTTTCTATGGTAGTTAGTAGTGCAGTAGTTGACTTTCAATGATTTTAATAGTATTTCTATACCTGATTTGTTTTGGAGTTGTTTCTGCTATAGGGGTTTATTTTCTCCTTTCTCAGTGGTATTAGGGATTGAGCATTCAACAGAAAGCTGCCCACTTAGACGATCTATTCAGAAAGATGAGAAATATGAAAAAGCAAGGAAACATGACTCCTCCAAAAGTTAATAACTCTTCAATAACTGAATCTGAAGATATTGAAATTCTAGACAAAGAATTCAAATTATCAGTGGCCTCAAAAAGGATTCAAATAAAGAGATGAATGAAGTAAAGAAGTCAGTTCAAGACCAGATGAGAACGTTAGCAACTTGGATGAGGAATTTAGCAACTTCAATAGGAAATTCAGCACAGAGACAGAGATTTTGGAAAAGAAAACAAACTAGGAAATGAAAAGCTCAATAGATCAAATTTTAAAAATTTAATGCAAATCATCAGCAATAGATTAGACCAGGAAAAAAATGAGTATCAGTGGTTGAAGGCAAGGCTATATTATTACATTCATGTAGTAATAAAGGAAAAATTGAGCAATTATGAGCACAATATTCAAGAACTCTGAGACATGATTAAGAGAACAAACCTGAGCCAGATGCCATTGCATGTACCTGTAATCCCAGCTACTGGAGAGGGTGAGCAAGAGGATTCAGAGTTCTAAGCCAGGGGCAGCCTGCATAAATCAGGTAGACTCTGTCTCAAATTTAAAAATATATAAAGAGGGGCTGAGGTGCTACTCAGTGGTAGAGCACTTGTCTAGCATGAGTAAGGCCCTGGATTCAAACCCCAATTCAGAAAGAGAAAGAGAGAGAGAAGAGGAAGAGAATGGAAACAACCCATCAATTTGTGGTGTAGAAGAGGAAACCAAGACTAAAGGTGTAAGAAGCCTATTTAATAAGATTATAGCAGAAAATTCCCCAAATTTAGAGAAATAAATGGACATCCAAGTACAGGGAACATTTAGAACCCCAAATAGACATAACCAAAAAAGAAACTCTCTACAACATATTATAATCAAAATGTCAAGAATCCAGAACAAAGAAAGAGTACTGAAAGCTGAAAGAGAGAAGTATCAAATTTCTTACAAAGACAACCCTATTAGGATAACAGCAAATCTCTTATCACACACACTAAAGGACAGTAGGGCAATGACTGATGTATTTTGAGCCCTGAAACAAAATAACTGCCAACCAAGACTACGATGCCCAGGAAAGTTATCCTTTAAAATTGAAGGTGAAATGAAGAACTATAGTTTATGATAAGCGTAAACTAAAGCAATTCATGACCACTAAGCCAGCAGAAAATATTTAAAAGGACATGACACTCAGAATAGAAAAAAATTATACACAAGCACAAGAGCTTGGAAAAGAATAAATGTCATTAGAAGAGCAGATAAACAAATCAGAAACAGGAAAAAAATCAAACATTATTAACTCAGTAAACCAGCACACCTCAAAGACTAAGAAGTGAGAAGTTAGTACATACCAATTTAAAGATGCAGAGTAGCTGCCTATTAACAACCAAGATCCAACTCCTTGCTCACTGCAATAAACACATCTGACTTGCAAAGACACACATAGACTGATAGTGAAAGAATGGAAAATGATATTCCAAGCTAACAAAATCTGAAAGCAAGCAGCAGTAGCTATACTCATATCTGTCAAGGCAGAGTTCAAGCAAAAATTAGTGAGAAAGAATGAAGAAAGTCACTACATATTAATAGAGGGAAAAAAATCAATCAATAAGACTTAATGGTAATAAATACATATGGACTGAGTGTTATTACACTCATATAAAACAAACACTAAGCACAAAAGGTCAGACAGATCCAGCTATAACCATAGTGGGTGACTTTAATACCTTATTCTCATCAACAGATAGGTCATCCAGACAAAAATCTATAAACATCAGCATTAAACTACACCATATATCAAAAGTACTTAACAGACTCTATAGAATATTCTATCCAACATCTATGGAATACATTCTTCTCAGCAGCACATGGAACTTTCTCTAAAGGAGATCACATCTTAGGCCAAAAAGCAAGTCTTAACAAATACAAAAAAGAAACAAAAGACAAAGAAAACATTCTTACACCTTCACAGATCATAATGGGATAAAATTAGAAATCAATAGCAAGGGAAACTAAAGAAACTGTATAAACACATGTATACCAACACATTGTTGAATGATCAGTGAGTCATTAAATAAGTCAGAAGAATTTTAAAAATTCCTAGAATAAAAAGAAAATAAAAACACAATTTACTAAAGCATCTGGAATACAGCAAAGGGAGTCCTAAGAAGGAAGCTTATAACTGTGAGCACCTACATTAAAAAATCAGAAAGATTTCACATAAATTACCTAAGGATGTGCCTCAAGACCTTAGAAAGAAAGAACAAGGCTAACCAAAAAGTAACAGACAGAAAGAAATAAGAGAGATTAGAGCAAAATTAACTAAATGGAGACTAAAACAACATTACAAAAGATAAATGAAATAAATTGGTTCTTTGAAAAAATAAACAAAGTTGACAAATCCTTAGACAAAATATCCAAACTAAATAAGGAAGACTCAAATTAGTAAAATTAGAGATATAACAAAATATGTTACAATAGATACCATCAAAATCCAAAGGATCATTAGGAAATATTTTGAAAACTTATAGTGCAATAAATTCGAAAACCTAGAGAAAACAGGTGAATTTAGAGACATATATGATCTACCTTAACTGAACCATGAATATAAGAGACAACCTAGACAGAGTTATTATGACCAATGAGACACAAACAGGAATAAACAGTAATAAAGAATATCTCAATAAATAAAAGCCCAGACCAAATGGACTCACTACTGAATTCTACCAGACCTCTAAAGAACTAAAAACAATGCTTCTCAAACTATTCCACAAAATAGAAAGAGAAAGAATGCTTCCAAATTCAATTTTTAAGGCCAGTACTTGCCTTACACCAAAACTGGATAAGGAAACAAACAAACAAAAAAAATGTATGCTATTGAGCAATTTCCTTGATGAACATAGATGCAAAAATTCTCAATAAAATACTTGTAGCTTGAATTCAGCAACACATTAATAAGATCAGACATGTTATCAAGTTGGTTTCATTCTAAGTATTAAAAAAGTTTCTATATATCCATATCAACAAACTACCACATAAATATTATCAAAAACAAAAATCAGATGATCATCTCAATAAATGCAGAAAAGCCCTTTGACAAAATTCAAATTCACTTTATGATAAAAGCCCTGAGGAAACTAGAAAAAGAAAGATGATACCTCAAGATAATAAAGGCTATATCTGAAAATCTATGGTCAATATCATACAGATGGGAAAAAACTGAAACCCTCTTTTAAAATCAGAAATGAGACAAGAATTTCCATTCTCTCCACTCTAGTTCAATATAGTGCTTGAATTCTTATCCAGAAGAACAGAGAAAGAGAAAGCAATAAAAGAGATACAAATAGAAAAGGAAGTCAAAGTATCCCTATTTGAAGATGATAATATCCTACACTTAAAAGACCCTAAATACTCCACCAGGAAATTCTTAGACCTGATAAACATTTTTGGCAAAGTAGCAGGATCCAAGAACCAGTAGGTTTTTTATACCAAAACCAAAATGCTAAGAAAGAATCAGGAAAATACTCCCATTCTTGATAGTCTAAAGAAAAAAAAAAAACCCACACTGAAGAAAGAAATTGAAGAAGACATTAAAAGATGTCTTGTGGTACTGGGGGATTGAACCCAGGACCTTGTGCTTGCATGCTTTGCGAGTGCTGTACCACTGAGCTACACCAGCCCTTTTTCTTTTTCTTTTTTTTTTTTTTTTACTTTGTGAGACAGGATCTCACTAAGTTACTCAGACTGCCTCTGGTCTCGAACTTGCAGTCCTCCTGCCTCTGCCTCCTGAATTGCTTGGATTACAGGCATGCATCACTGCACCTGGCTCCAATGACATTCTTCACAGAAATAAATTTTAGAAATCCTACATAGGGTCATTATGAGCCATACTCAACTCAACGGTATCTAACAAGGATATTCATATGGAAAAGACCCCAAATGGCTAAAGAACCTAAGCAAAAAGAGCAATGCTCAAAGTATTACAATACTTGAGTTCAAATTATATTCCAGAGCCATAGTAAAAAAAAGAGAAAAAAAAAAGAGAAAAAACAGCATGGTACTGGCATGTGCACAAATGCACGTGCACACACACACACACACACACACACACACACACACACACACACACACACGGGAGAAAAAACAGCCTCTTTAATGAATGGCGCTACAAAAACTGGAAATCCACAGGTAGAAGACTGAAACTAGATCCCTATCTGTTATCCTGTATAAAAATCAATCATAAAGGACCAAAGACCTTAATGTAAGACCTGAAACTTTGAAATTGCTAGAGGACAACACAGGTAAAACACTTCAAGATATACGCATAGGCAATGACTTTCTGAATAGGACTCTAATAGGTCAGGAAATAGCAAAAATTGACTAATTGAATTACATGAAAATTTTAAAATTGTGTCACTTCAACTAGCAGATTCAGTCTTTAAGGCGCCCTTTTCATAGAGACACAGCCATTCTACCTTCCTGTTCTTAAGCATAATCTCAGTTCTTTCATCATAAAGAGACCCAAAGCCATAACTATCATGCAGGAATGGTAGTTAAATTCTCATTACTACATTTCAGATTACATTTTTTTTCCTGTCTTCCCCAGGTTCAATCTAGAAGTGTGTGATGAGCTTATAATTCTGCCCATCACACTCCCAAATCTGAGGTTCTTTTTTTAAATATTTTAAAAATCAGGGTTATACTCTATAACTCTTATCATATTTTCTGTATATTGGTGGTGGACAAAGCCATCTATGTGACCAAACCTTGAAATTTTGATGGTTTAATAGGGTATTCCTGTAGGCGCTTTTTCCATCCTTAGAGATCATTGCCATAACTTAGAGATCACTCTCCAGAACTTTTCTATTCCTCATAATCAAAACATTCTTTTCTATGTATTTCTGATTCAGATCCAAACCTTTTATCTTGGGTAGCCAAAGAAATCTGATCTCCTTCCCCTTCTACTATACCAAATAAGTGTTAGTATCATGGTCAGGATGTTTATGTGTGGCTGGGATGGATATGTATCACAAGTAAGAAAGAATTCTCTCTCTCTCTCTCTCTCTCTCTCTCTCTCTCTCTCTCTTTCTTTCTCTCTCTCCTATAGATTCATTTCAAGTTGCAACATCTATTCACCTATGTGTGACTCAAATAGTTATGTGTGACTATGTGTGACTCAAATACTGGGGGGTTCAAGCCCCCAGTACCGCAAGACATCTTTTAATGTCTTCTTCAATTTCTTTCTTCAGTGTGGGTTATTATTTTTTTTACTTTAGACTATCAAGAATGGGAGTATTTTCCTGATTCTTTCTCAGCATGTTTGGTTTTGGCATAAAAAACCTACTGGTTCTTGGATCCTGCTACTTTGCCAAAAAATAGTTTGCCTCAAATAACTATTTGCCTCAAATAGTTATGTGTGACTTAAATAGCTAGAAATTTTTGTTTGATAAAATATTATTTTACTGAACCACTATAGAAATAGTATTGTAAACCAGGATGATAGCACATGCCTGTAATACCAGCACATGGGAGGTTGAGGCAAGAGGATCAATGAGAATTTAAGTTCAGCGTGATCTACACAACAAGTGCCAGGCCAACCTGGGCTATACAGCAAGACTCTGTCTCACAAAATAAATGGAAGGAAGGAAGGAAGGAAGGAAGGAAGGAAGGAGAGAGAAAAAAAGAAAGAAATAGAGAGAATGGAAGAATGAATGAATGAATGAAAGATGGAGAGAGGGAGGAAAGAAAGGAAAGGAAGGGAAAAGAAAGGACAGGCAAAGAAAGGAAAGGAAAGGGTATTAAGATTATTGTGAAGATCTATTTCCTGAAAAATTTTACTGTATTGTAGTCTAAGTCAAGATGTCAAACACTACTAAAGGCTAGCTTTATAATCTCATATTAGAAGGCATGTATGTTTTGTGAGATGCTGAATGGAGTTTATGACAGAAACTGGTAGGTTGTTCATGGAATGCATTTCCCTTTCTTTCTGATTCCCAGCTATGTTTCCCAGTCTTCTTTGCAGTTAGGTGTGATCACAACACTATACTCTGGCTATGAAAAGTGAATAGCAAATAAAATCTCCTGCATAGTTCTGTCTCTCAATTCTACCCTCAGTACTCAATATGAAAAAATCTAGGTCACTCTTGGAAGCCATACACTAAGCATAATAAATGTTCCTTGAAATTTCTGTACCTGTATGATTGTCCATTAACTCATATTACACCTTATCATCATCAATAGGATTTTAGAAAGCTAAAATAAATGTGTATTCTTTTTAGTCACTGACATATCAGGGTTTATTTATTTATATATATTCATCTATGTGTGACTTAAATATTCATCTATGTGTGACCTTTACCAGCCGGCAATCATCATGCAATGGCAGAAATTTAAAGAAGTATTTCTGTTGATCCATATTTCCTTTACTAATGTTGTTATGTGAATGACTACTTATTGTTTCTGAGAGTTACTACCAACAAAATTTTTAATGAAATTTACCTCTTACACAGGATGTTATGAGGATTAGTGCAATATTTTCATAAATCTTCCAGGGTTCAATGGGGCAATGGCTTCATACAAGACCAAAAAAAGTTACTAATTTTATTATATACTATAATTTTAATGAATAATACTGCACAATATAAATGTAAAATAAGAGTCTGCAGAAACACTTGTTTCTCTGAAGTAAATACAATGAATATATCAGAACTATTTCATGGAATAAATTAAGAAGGCACTTGGTAAAATCTATTCACTTTCTTCTCTTCTGTTTTCATAGTTCCAAAGTAAAAATGCTAAAAAACATTAATGATTATGTAACAAATAAAATGTAACAAATAAACAAATAACAAATAAATAAATGAATAAATAACAAATAAATAAACAAATAAACAAATAAACAAATAAACAAGTAACAAATAAAATGAACCTTTTCTTTTTCTTTTTTTATTTCTTTCTTTCTTTTTTTTTAAATCCAGCTAATTTTACTTATTTACTTATGAAAGTAGCAGAAACTTTCTGGCTCTTATTTACACCTTCTGCCCACCCACTAAAAGTATATAACTGCCTGTTCTGACCTTGTCTTCTAGGTCAAGTTCTTTCCTTTTATGGAAATACATTTTCTAAGGCCAATGGACTCTCATGCTCCAGATTTGCATTTCCATCATAATGCCATGGCCACCATCATGAGACAGGTATCATGATAAAGTCTATCTTCTGAATAGTTATGAAAAGCACAAAATGTATTGTTTATATAACCAGAGCACTTTGGTGTTTTTAGGTTTTTGTTTCTGCTCATGTCTCCATTTAAAAAGCTCTTATTCCTTTCTGCAGATCAAAAAGTTCTTCACATCTCAAGGTACATGCCTATTTTCCATAAAACCTCTCTTAGATTTCATTCCTCTTGTCTTTCCATTGCTGTAACTGTAAAAACTATATGGAGATACCTGTTAATGTAAGTAGGAATACAAGGTCCCTATGAATAATATTCAGGCCCACCATGGATGGCCACACTGGTTGTGTAACTCATACCTCTGTACGTACAGTCACAATGTAAGGTGGTGTTGTGTACAGCTATTTGTAGTAGTCCTGGCCAGTACCATATTCTTTAGTTTTTCAATGTTCTCAGTTTCTGTGTCTTTCGCTCATTCCAGGAATACAATTATAATTATTTTCTGTCATCTAGAAGTATGAAACCTGCAACCCTATCACTGTGGCATCTGATCCCTTCAGATCTCAGAAGCTAAGCAGGGTAGGGCCTGATTACTACTTGGATGGGAGACCACCTGGGAACACCACATGCTATAGGCTTGGGAGAAGGACCCAGCACCCCACTCCCAAAAAACAATCAGCCATTTAAAACCCTATAAATAGCACAGAAGCACTGACAATAGTGTTTCATCTGTTTACATAGGGTCACTATGAGTGGGACACCGACTTGACGGCACCTAACAAGAAGTACTAAACCCCTGAAAATATACACATTAGTCCTCTTTTTGACTACAATTCTTATATTCCGTTTTTCAGATTTCTAACTCCTTTAAATCTGTTCTTAATTCTCTCAAGCCTTTTATTCTCTTGCCTCTTTCACTTTTTAACCCTGTGTACTATCTCCCCCAACAGCTTTCATTTTATTTCCTCCCCAGCATAAACTACTTATTCTATTGCTTCAGAAACATTGCAAAAGATGCTCCCCATCAATTCATTGGTTTTCTACATTTCCATATGATGGATTTCATAACTCAATGAGTCTGGACTGAGTCTCTCCTCTGATTCTGCAGTTTGCTTCAATTTCTTTGAATACATAGTCTACTGAATGCCTAATAAAAACCACACACACACACACACACACACACACACACACACACACAATGATTTTTGCTGTGTCCAAGTGAATGCCCACAAGGAAAATAAGCACAGAGTAATCACAATATCACAAGAAGGAAGAACTCAACCGAGCCATAAATTCACTGAAGATAGTGTGCTCAGGGACCCACCTCACCCTGAGAATGAGTGTGTATTTTCACTTTGTAATAAAAGCTTTCTCCCAAGGAAAAAAAAAAGATGGTAAACTCAAATTAAGAAAAGCCAGCATCCATGGAGTTTGGTGCCCGGCACGTGCATGGACTCTGACTTCCTCTGAGCCCTTAGTGAAATCAGTGATCTTTTACTTCCTCATAAATAATTCTTTCCCCATTTCTTTTAACATTAGTCCAAAATTATCCAGTTTTCCCAGAATTGACCTCTACCAGACTCCCTCTCAGCAGGCATCATTACTTCCTACTTTACAGAGAAAGCTGAGGTCACTACCCACACATTTCCATAATTTATCACTCAAAACTCTGTAAACTAATCTATTTTTGCACCATGTTGTTTTCCTTTCAGTTTTATAGAAACTATCCTATTCTTCTTCATATTCAAGACTCAACTCTCCAGTTATCCTTTACTGTCAATCTTTCCCCTCTCCTTTAGAGACCTTACTTCATTAGCAATTATATCAATCCTCAACAAGTTCTGCAAACCTTTAATTGTATATAAAATCTTTAATTCACAGAATACAAAGAATGATGTCTTTTCCCTAAGTCAGTGCTAAGGGAATATGCTCAACTCCCACCAAAATCTATTCTAGCAAATATCACCAATAATCTTCCAATTGTTCAAGTCCAGCACATTTCTGTCCTCCCTTGATATCTCTGAAACTGTTACCAATGTTGATAATTGCTTCCTTGAATCTTTCCATTCTCCTGGAACTTTGCTACTAGTGAAACAGATATTTTAAAATTATATATATATATATATATATATAGATAGATAGATAGATAGATAGATAGATAGATAGATAGATATAGAGAGAGAGGTTGTAAAAAGGAATATACTTCTATAAATGTAGAGAGACAAAAGCAACTGGGTCTTCATTATATTGTAAAGGATTTCTTTGGAACTGCACCTCCATAAATTCTCTAACCACAATAAACCCTTTAGGGGCCTCCAAGCAATACATGGAGCATCTTGGACAGTATTGACATATATAATGTCTTTTTCCCTGCTCCTCTTTTTGTTTTATCCTCTGAGATATAATTCAATATTTCTACCAACAGATGTTCTTGACTCTCTAACCTCCATGTTTTTTATGTTTCCGACTGATGCCTTAAGTAAGAAACAAATGGAAAAATGAATGAAAAATCCTTTGCATGAGTAAAAAAGCCATTTATGCAATTCTCTGCCCAGAGTTTATAGGCTCAAAACACTAGATTTATTTAAATGAATATCTTATCTGAACCTAAAGGCAAAATCTTGACATTTCCCACCATAGAGTACTTAGGAATTACATACATGTGCACAGAATAGTCATTCACAATACTTCTTAAAAGAAAACCATTACATCAACATTTTATATATTTATGTGAAAGAATGATCTCATTAGATTGGATGATTTAGAAAATCCAGGGCAAGAACCTCACCTACATTATAGTGTAATATGTCAATAGATCAAATAGTAATGATCAATTCAGAGTGTGAGAGTCACTTTTCTATATTTTAACTACAATGATATTCCACATGCTATCAGCCTGGATAGAAAATTTCCATAATTTTGTAAAAACTGGGTCAACATTATATATAAATGCATTCTACATGATCTAACCCATTTAGTCAATATCCTAACTGTAGCAGAAATGTAAATTCTATAATACTATGAAATCAAACATGAATTTCTAAGAAGCAATAAGAAAATATCTTATATTTCCAACATAAATTAAAATGTGGAAAATCTGTATATAATACAATAGACCTAAATGAGTAATGCTACTGATGAAACAGGAATATGACTATGATAGTCATTTTGGTTGATTACATCATGGACTGAATTTAGAAAGTCTATGATGTTACCATAGAAACTGTTTTAATCTTAAATGTACTTGTAGATATTCTTTAAGTACAAATGAAATTAATTGAAGGTAGGAGTACAATGTTGGAAATACTTAAAAGCCTAAAGAATAGTTTATTTTACTTACCTAGAAGAATTAAGTGGTAGGAAAGAACACATAAGGTAGTCTGCTAAGATGAATAATACATACAAAATACTTTGAAATTAAATTTCATGTGCTTTGAAGTCTGTTGCAAATTAATTGAAGTTGGATTGGCTATAATTTGGTATTCATAGCATTTGCAATGGATTTCAAAGCATGTGCAATTCAAATTCTAGCCAATCCAACTTCCATTAGTAGGATGAGAACCATGAATCTTTTTTAGTATTGAAATCTCAGGTAAAGGAATTAGTTATCCTAGAGATTCCCTGGTATATAGTATATGTTGTTGTTGTTGTTAGGTGCCGTCAAGTCGGTATCCAACTCATAGCAACCCTATATACAACAGGGGAAACACTATTGTCAGTGCTTCTCTGCTATTCATAGTGTTTTCAATGGCTGATTGATTTTTGGGAGTGGATTGCTGGGTCCTTCTCCCAAGACTACAGAATCTGGTGTTTCCAGGTGGTCTCCCATCTAAGTACTAACCAGGCCTGACCCTGCTTAGCTTCTGAGATCTGATGGGATCAGACGCCACAGTGCTATAGGTGCAGGCCATATTGTATATACTTATTGCTTATGACCTAAATGAATTAACAAAACAAATAGTTTAGAATGCAGCAATGCTATGTTGACAATGCTGGCATTCAGTGAGGCCCATTAAATAGTATTTTATTTCTTTTTGTTGCTAAACTAGTTAAAAAATAAGGGTGAAGAAGGCAAATAAAAGACTTAATGCAAGCTTGTCCCTATGACACAGGACTGTAATCCCAGCAACTTGGGAAGCTGAGACAGGAAGATCATGAGTTAGAATACAGAGGAAGCCTGTGAAGCTTAATGAGACTCTGTTTCAAAAGAAAATATAAAAAGGAGGCTCAGGGTGCAATTCAAAGGTAGAGGACTTGTCTAGAATGCATTAAGCCCTGGATTCAATCTCCCAGTACTGCAAAAAAATACTTAATACAAATATTGCCTTTAATACTGAATTATTTGGTAAGGGAGAATGGGATTTGTAATTATAGCAAGGCATGTTTATTAACTGTGAACCCAGATTTCAATAGACACAAACCTTAGCACAGGCAGAACTAGGACATGATAGACTTTTTCATATGGACTCCTGCATTTGCAAACTTTAAAACATAGAGAAGTAGTTCAGAATGCACACTCTTGGTAACCTGGCATGGACCCAAAGAAAAAGATAAAAAGAAGGGACAGAACTAGCATTCTCAACTTAATCTTTCAAAACTTATCAGTCACATAACTTATTCACTTTCCCCAGAAAGAAAAAGGTAAGGATGAGGAGATATACTGTGACTATTATGTGAAAGTAATGCCATTCACATGGAAATAATTATCAGTATTATGGCGGGAATGGCCTTTCCATACCAATTATGGGAAGATTTCTGATATAACCAATTAAACATGAGATGGGGCCAACAGATTCTTATGGAATAGAAGAAGTTAAATCAAAACATGTTCAAATATTCTTATTTCACTTAACAAGCATTTATTGCTGTGTAATAAGTCTAGAAATTCTTGTAGATATTTGGTTTATAAGAATAAAGAAGGTAGACATGGTTTCTATCCTCACAAAGCGTATAACTAGCCATGTGCTAGCATGCACACCTGCAACTCTGGTGGCAGAGGGAGGAGGAATGCAAGTTCAGGATTAGAGGCAGTCTGTGTAACTTAATAAGACCCCATATCAAGATTTTAAAAAAGTTAAAAGGGGCTGGAGGTACAGTTAGGTGGCAGAGCACTTGCAAAATTGTGTGTGAGGCCCTAGGCTCAACCTTCCAGTACTGCAAAAAATAAAGTTTATAACCTAAAAGGCAAACATCAATTGAATAAGCAATTTTAACCTAAAATAATATTACAGTAAAGAAAGTACAGAGAACCCTGGATGCTTAGAAGTGAAATATTTAACCAGGTAAAACTAAAGAATTGTACCTAAAGAACTCAACTGTAGAGCATAGAACCAAAGCATTGTTAGGGATTAGCCAAAGAAACTGAAAAAGTGTTTCTCAGGCAAACAGGTAGTAAGTGCATTGGCCTACAGCAAAGAGTTTGAACACAGTATAGGTAGCAAACCAAAAGAAGTTCAGGAAGGCTAGAATGTATGGTGAAGTTGAGAGAAGATACAGATTCTGTTAAAGAGGAAAGCAAAAAAGGGCAACAAGTGTTGGTTCTTTAAAATGATAAACAAGATTGACAAACCCAAAGCCAAATTGACCAAAAGAAAGGCAGAGAAGACCCAAATTATGTATGAGGCATTACAACAGATACCATGGAAATCAGGCAGATCATTTGGGAATATTTTAATAATAACTTGTTGTGGTTGTTGTTGTTATTAGATGCCATTGTCGAGTCATTGTCCAACTCATAGCGACCCTGCGTACAACAGGTGAAACATTATTGTTAGTGCTTCTCTGCTATTCATAGGGTTTTCAATGGCTGATATTTCTTAGGGGTGGGATGCCAAATCCTTCTCCCAATTTAGTAACTTATATTCTAATAAATAGGAAAATCTAGAATTATATGAATTTCTAGATATATACAACCTAGGAAAATTAAATCAAGAGGATAAAAAAAGCCAAACAGACCAATAACAAGCAATGAGATTGAAGCAGTAATAAAAAAAAAATCTCCCAACAAAGAGAACCCAAGGACCAGATGGGTTAATTGGTGAAGTCTGTTATAGTTGTTAGGTGCCATGGAATTGAGTCTGACTCACAGTGACCCTAAATAGAACTGAATGAAACAATCCCTGATTCTGTGTTCCAGGCACATGATCTTACTTATGTTTAAGCCCATTGTTGCAGACACTGTGTCAATCCATCTAAGTAAGGGTTTTCCTTTTTTCATTGACATGCCATTCTCCCAAACATGATGTCCTTCTCCAAGGATTAGTCCCTTCTGACAACATGTACAAAATACATCAGATGCAGTCTAGCCATCCTTGCTTCCAAGGAGCACTCTCATTGTACTTCTTCTAGGATGGATCTGTTGGTTCTTTTGGCAGTCCATGGTATATTCAATATTTGTCTTCAACACTATAATTCAAAATAATCAATTTTCTCCCATCTCCCTTATTCAATGTCCAGCTTTCACAACCACATGATGTGGCTGAAAATACCATGGCCTGAGTTAGGTGTACATTAGTCTTCAATGTGACATCTTTACTTTTGAACACTTTAAAGACGTCTTTTGCAACAGCTTTTCCCAAAACAATGCGTCTTTTGATTTCTTGACTGCTGCTTCCACAGGTGTTTATTGTAGAATCAAGTAAAGGAAAAGCATAGACAACCTCAATCTTTTCTCCATTTATCATGAAGTGCTTACTAATCCAGTTGTAAGGATTTATGTTTTGTTGATGTTGAGATACAATCCATACTGAAGGCTGTGTTCTTTGGTCTTCATCAGTAAATGTTTCAAGTCCTCTTTACTTTTGGCAAACAGAGTTGTGTCATCAACATAATACAAGTTGTTAATGAGGCTTCCTCCAATCCTGATGCTGTGTTCTTCTTCATAAAATCCAGCTTCTCAGATTATTTGGTCAGCATAGAGATTGAGGCAATATGGTGAATGGGTACAGCCCTAATGCACACCTTTCTCAACTCGAAACCAGGCAGTGTTTCCTTGTTCTGTCCTAATGACTACCTCCTGGTCCAGGTACAGATTCCTCATGAGTACAATTAGGTACTCTGGTGTTCCCATTCATTGCAGTGTTGTCCATAGTTTGTTAAGATCCACACAGTCAAATGCCTTTGCATAGTTGATCAAACATAGATATCTTTCTGGTATTCTCTGATTTCAGTGAAAATCCATCTGACATCAGCAATGATATCCCTGGTTCCATGCCCTCTTCTGAATCAGACTTGATTTCCTGGCAGTTCACTGTCTATATTCTGCTGCAGTAACTTTTGAATGATCGTTAATAAAAATTTGCTTGTGTGTGATATTAATGAAATCGATCGATAGTTCCCACATTCTGTTGGATCCCCTTTCTTGGGAATAGGCACAATTATGGATCCTTTGCAATTAGATGGCCAGGCAGTTTTTTTCCAAATTTCTTGGCATAAACTAGATAGAACCTCCAGAGCTACATCTGTTTCTTGAAACATCTCTATCAGTATTCCATCAATTCCTAGAGCCTTATGTTTCACTAATTCCTTCAAGGCAACATGTACTTCTTCCTTCAGTACCATTAGTTCCCGATCATATAAAACTTCTTTAAATGGTTGGTCATCCACCAATTCTTTTTGATTTAATGACTACATATTCTTTCCATCTTCTTTTGATGTTCCCTGTGTCATTTAATATTTTCCCAATAGAATCCTTCACTATTGCTACTCAAGGTTTAAATCTTTTCTTCAATTCCTTAGGCTTAAGTAAGAAAAAAAAAAGAATATATTCTTCCTTTTTGGTTTGCTATCTCCAGATCTTGGCACATGTCATTATAGCTTTTGATTTTGTCTTCTAGAGCTGCCCTTTGAAATTTTCTGTTGAATTCTATTAGACCATTAAGGAAGAACACCAACACTCCTCAAATTATTCCACAAAATAGAAATTGAAGGAGCACTTCCAAACTCATTCTAAGAAACTTGTATGACCTTAATATCAAAACTAGATAAAGATGTTGTTGTTAGGTGCTAGTCAGTAGCTAACTCATAGTGACCCTTTGTACAACAGGTGAAACAGTATTGTCATACTTCTCTGCTATTCATAGAGTAGAGTTTTCAGTGATTGATTGTTTTTTGGGAGTAGGTTGCTGGGTCCTTCTCCCAAGCCCACAGTATCTGGTGTTCCCAGGTGGTCTCCCATCCAAGTACTAACCAGGCCTGATCCTGCTTCATTTCCAAGATCTGACAGGATCAGACCCCACAGTCCTATAGCTGCAGGCAAGATAAAGATACAATTAAGAAAAGGAAACTGTAGACCAATGTCTTTGATGAACATCAACTAAAAAATCATCAATTAAATACTTGAAAACTAAGTTCAATAGCACACTAAAAAGATCAAGATTTTGTTTTAAAAAATCATTTTGACTTCACAAGAAAGAAAGAATTACAAAATGAATTCAGTGACACTACTTCTAATATTTAAGTGAAAACTGCTGGGTGTGGTGGAGCACACTTATAATCCTAGCAACTCAGGTGACCAAGGCAGGAAGATCACAAGTTTGAGGCCAAAGACAGCCTGCGTAACTTAGCAAGACCCTGTCTCAAGCAAGACAAAATATTAAAACAGGGCTATAGGGTGTAATACGGGCTGGGATTTAGCTCAGTTGGTAGAGCACTGCACTGCAGTCTCTGAGGTCCCAAGTTCAATTCCCAGCACCACAAAAATGGGAGAAGGCCCTGGCAATCCACTCCCAAGGCAATCCCGAAACAGTCAGCCATTGAAAACCCTATGAGGGTCACTATGAGTCGGACACTGACTCGACAGCACCTAACAACAACAACAATAGGATGTGGCTCAGTGGTAGAGTGCTGGCAAAGTATGTCTGAGGCCCTGCATTCAGCCCCATGGTACCACAAAAAATAAATAGATAAAAAATAAGTTTAAATAACTGCAGTATTTTCATTGAAAGAAATTGGTGGCTTGACTTAATGGAATAGATAGGAAAACAGATTTTAAAAACTGTACTTAAGAAATATTATTCTTGGGCAGAGTGGTGCACGCCTATAATCCCAGTGACTCGGGAGGCAGAGGCAGGAGGATCACAGGTTCAAGACCAGAGGCAGTCTGAATAATTTAGAAAGACTCTGACTCAAAAAGTTAAAAAATGGGCTGGGGGTGCAGCTCAGTGGTATAGCACTTGCAAAACATGCAAGCTCGAGGCCCTGGGTTCAACCCCCAGTACCACACACACAAAAAAGGATTTCTTAGGTAGAAAAAATAAGACTTAAGAAAATATTCAATATGAAGATGAAAGAAATGAAGATGGATATATTCTGCCTCGAGTTGCTAAGTAGGTTTTGGCATCATTCAATAAAATAGGAACCCAGCTGGGAATAGTTGTTCCTGTTGTTAGGTGCTGTCGAGTCACGTCCAACTCATAGCTACCCTCATAGGGTTTTTAATGGCTGATTGTTTTGGGATTACCTCAGGAGTGGATTGCCATGTCCTTCTCCCATTTTTGTGGTGCTGGGAATCAAACCCAGGACCTCAGAGACTGCAGAGCAGTACTCTACCAACTGAGGTAAATCTCAGCCCCCCAGCTGGGAAGAGGAAGACAAAATAACAAGTTCATGTTGTTACATTTTTTTATACAGCCCTCTCTAGAATATCCAAATGGAAATACCCAGTAAGTGCTTCAGCACATGGGTCTGGAGTTTAGGAAAATAAGTTGGATTGGAAATAGAGATTGGCAATCAATGGCATATAAATAGTACTACATGCTCTAACCACCTTTGAGTGGACTGAATTTAGTAGTACACATTAACCACATTATTATTTAAGTACTACTTTCTTCATACTCACTGTGTAAGATTTCCCTTCCTTTTTCACAACACTCAACATCTTTGCTAAGGCTTCTGAACTTTTGACTACTTTCATTTGTGTGATTAATCATATTGCTTTAACTCATATATGGATATTTTCTTCCCTAATATCTTGTTGTTGTTGTTAGGTGCTGTCAAGTTTTCAATGGCTGACTGTTTCGGGATTGCCTTGGGAGTGGATTGCCAGGTCCCTCTCCCATTTTTGCGGTGCTGGGAATTGAACTCGGGACCTCAGAGACTGCAGCACAGAGCTCTACCAACTGAGCTAAATCCCAGCTCTAATATCTTAAGTGTGCTTTATTATAGAAATGAACACAACCCAAACACTAGCTATACATTTTGTTCCAAATGAAATGAGATAAAGAGAAATCTTTAGAAAATTGGTGAAATCTGTCACCAAAGAATCCTGTCCTAGATGTCCGTAAAAGAAAAGAAGGAGTGACTTATCTTATTTTTTAAATAATTACTTATTTAACTTATTCTCTAAATAATTATAGAAAGAAAATTTAAGATCATTGAGAAAAAACACCACCAATGCCATGGTTTCCATCTATGATTTAGACATGATTCTTCAAATAACAATAACTTTAAAAATAATCAGTTATTTCATAGTATAGAAAAGCTTAATAAGTATCCAAAAATATTTCAAGTTAGCCTCATATGCTTAAATATGAGGATGCTCCCAGAAACACAATGTAGAGTTCTTGAAATTAAGTTAAGGCACTCATTCAAACAAGTATTCTAAGCAAAGCTTGAGAATATCAACAGGAAATGAGAAAAAATGCATCTTGTGAAATATTTCCAGCTGTTCAATATTGATGGCATGTCCAGAGTGTATAAGGTGTTAAACTTAACACATCCAAGGCAATTTTCAATCCCTAGGGTTTTCATTTTCCTATGTATATGAATGCCTGCAGCCACACTTGTGGCGTTCCATCCTGTCAGATCTCAGAAGCTAAGCAGGTTTGGGCCCAGTTAGACTTCGATGGGAGACCATGTGGGAATACCAGGTGCTGTAGGCTTGGGCAAAGGACCCAGCAACCCACTCCCAAAAAGCAATCAGCCACTGAAAACCCTATGAATAGCAGAGAAACAGTCTGTTTCGTCTGTTGTACGTAAGGTTGCTATGAGTCAGACACCCACTCAACAGCACCTAACAACAGCAACAACAAATGTGTATGAATAAACAAGTACAGCAGCTATATAAGTTGACTTTGTGAATCTAATATTATATTTTGGTCTTAATTCCAATCAATTTTGTTTGTTAGGCCAACAATGCCTAACAAGCTGAAATCTTAATTTTGTTTACTGTATTTTCTGATTTTTTTCAGAACGCTGAATAAGAATTTAGGAAATTATACTTTAAACAAAAAGAGCTCCACAACCCCCCCAACCCTCTCCACCAGCCACAGCTGACCATCAGTGTGGACTCCTGCCCCATTCAAAAGCAGCTATTTCATAAGATAGCCAGGAATCTATAAGCCAGCCAGCCAGCCAGCCAGCCAGACAGACAGACACACACACACACACACACACACACACACACACACACACACACGCACATACACTTATTAAACAAGGATATTCACACTGTCTCCAGAAACAAAACCAGAAAGTGAAAAGGATAATGAGAGGTAAAAGATAATGAGAATCAAAGCTGAAAGAAAAATACACATGGTAACACCCTGAGTGGAGGCTTTAAAGGTTCCTAAGAGATAGAATTAGGATAGGAGTTAAGAAGTCAAAGTTAGGATAAATCATAAAGTTTATTTAGAAGTTATGAGATAATGATTTTGTTCTCATTGTGCTTTTTGTTTGTTTGTTTTGTTGGTTGGTTAGTTTTTATATACACAGAGTAGAAGCATCCTATCAGTTACAGGAAGTAGAAAGAAACAGACACAGTATGAAAGACAGCATGGAGGGAGCTGCTAAGTCATGTGAATGGCAAAGCTATAGGAAAGACACCCAGAACTCCTACTACTAGGTTCCCACGGAGCATCCAGAATTACCCTACTTAAGCTATGGTTCTGAGATTTCTCTATGGTTTTCTTCTTGTCCAGGACCAGAGTGAATGTTTTGTGTTTTTAGCAAAGTGTCAAGATTAGGATGAAAAACAGCAGTGCCATCTGGTTGTGTTTAGTGTTAAGGTGGCCTGGAGAAGAGAGCATCTTTGTAGAATTCATGCATCAGTCCAGTAGCCCTGTAATTTGCCCACTGTGGCACCACTCTTACCATCTCAAGTGAAAGGATTGAACAACACCCACCTTTTGCTGATTGAATCTATCACTTGAAGAAAAAAAAACTTAAATGGAAGTTACCCTACTTTTCCCTCATGTGCATAAAAAAAAATGGGCTATTGTATCTCATACATAAGACTACTTCAAGTGCTGTTATCTATTTCCTTAAAATGTCATGTAATTTTTTTCATACCTTAGACCTCACTCTGTTTTCATAGAGATGACTTCATCCTTCATGGATCTGCTCATTCCAGAAAGCATGGAAGTTCTATATTTGTATTTTAGACTTATCTCAATTCTATCCTTTAAAATATGTACACATTTTAGATCAAATTTGTCATCCTCTGAAGTACAAGTGATACAAAGATTAAAGACTGAATCGATTCCATTAAATTTCACTTAAGAAACAGACAAAAACATAATAGAATAGAGGTTATGGCAGAGATAAGCACACAATGTAATGGAAGCTTATAGAATTGGCATCAAGCACAAATTTGGGGTTTGAGGATCAGAAAAAGCTTTCTGGAGAAGATAACATCTAAGTTTCAAAGAAGGGGAGATAGGCAGGTAGGTATCTGCAGGAAGGATGTGTCAGTGGTAGTGGAATGTAGAAAAAAAGTCTTATGAAGCATCTTCTGAAGGCTGAACTAGAAGGCCAACATTACAGACCAGATGTGAGAATGTCCACAATGACTAGAGGAATTGTGTACAAGTTGCCTACCAAGACCAAGATGGAGAATACAAGGTAGAGTCTTTTTTGCCACATGGCATTAAATTTGCCTGTGGGGAAACCAAGGAGGCCACGCCACTTGATTTTTTTGCTGTGTGGTTTAGAAATAAATCCTGGGCCAGCTTGCAGATGGAGATATCATTAACATGGAGGCAGAACAGATTCAAAAACTGTTTCTTGAAACTTAACAATGAAGGACTCTTAAGAGAGAGTAGCGACTCTAGGAGTACAAAGATTCAAAGTTGGCTTTTAGGAGAGTGACTTGGGATGATGAAAAGTTATGACCCCACTCAAGGCACTCACCACAGATGCCTCCCCACTGACATCTTCCCTGTCCTCTTATCTAAACAATTTCCCATACATTCTCCAATGTTACATATTTTATTGTTTTCACATCACTATTATCTGAAAATGCCTTGCTTATGGTTTCTTTACCTGTTTATTATCAGCTTCCCATGATGAGAATGTGTGCCACACACACACAGCTGACATTCTGTCTTACACACTCTATTCCCAGCTCCCAGATAAAATGGCTTACACATAATTGCCATTCAAATATTTAAATAATCTGTGTGAATAATTTTCCTTCTTATCTATCAAAACTAATCTTTCTTTATTTTCCTTTATAGAATATTCGCTGTATCTGTGTCATCACTCTTTTCAGTTTTTAAATATAACTCCTTGATCATTGCTGCTGCCAGAAGCTGAAGTATAGCTTAATAGGGTCACAGGTATATTTTATCTTTCTGCCCCCTGTTCTTATACTACCTCTACTTTATTCTCAATATAAACATACATACACCACACATACTCTAACAATAACAAGTATAGATCTTAGCATATAGATCAGTAAACATTCATTGAAATTTTTAAATGGCCACAGAAACATATGAAGAGATACATACAAAAGGATTGAGAATAGGTGGGCTTGACTAAAGCAGCAAGTTCCCAAGGAAGAATAGGGAAGTACAAGATAAAAAAGATAAGTGTTGATGAGGATTTTAAGCTCAGTTAATTTTTTTGTCAGCATTTTTTATTAGAAATTTTTAATGTACATCATAATGTGATTCATTTTGACATGCTTTTCGTTGTGACAATTTTCATGTATGCAATTTGATAAGCATTATTCATATAGGTTACCCCTTACCCTCCTCTATGTTTCCCCCCTCCCCCCTTCCTATCTAAGTTTCCCATCCAAGTCTTCTCTATCTTTTACTATATAGTATTTTTC